>CABFVZ010003025.1:7259-34937 GCA_902151445.1 Timema monikensis
GGGGGGTTGCGTAGAGGACTAGAAGCACACAAAATCACACTTTAACATTTTTATGAAGAGTACCTTGATATGGAATCACTTTTAAATTTAAAGTTAAAGGTCTTAATAGTTCCTACAGTTATAATGCTGATGTTAAAACAGCACACAATGAACTAATTACAAATTTGGCAGTTGAGACGCTCACAAAGAAATTTGAAGAATTTTATAATTTTAAGGATCTTACTAGGCCTACCTTAAAAATCATAAGGTAGTATATGAAACTGATCGAGTCTATGCTAACATTTGTTCACTTTGTGCGAACAGCCAATTGGAAACTGCATCTGTGTTCATTATACTACTTTTTTACCATGGACCACCAGGACTACTCAAGCATGATAGCTTGGTGCTTGGTTAGGTTGGGTAAGCTAAGAACTACAGATCTAAATATGTGGTAACAATTTGAAAATGGTAATTGGGTTGTTAATAAGTCACAGGTCCCTTTTTGTAGTTTGGGTGCAGATGAAGCTTTAGAGTATCAAAATGAAAGTAATGGGACGTCTTGTTGGTATAACACTGAATGAAGCTGCAAGGCAGCGTTTTTTCCTGTGCACCCTTGACCTTACAAGACTTGTACAAAAAACAAATATTCTAAACTAAGTAATAAAAAGAGACATCACATGCTGACAAAGGTGGTGTGAATAAGGCAACGCAAGAATGTATGCGCTCTTGTTACATCACTTTATAGAACTGATAACCAGTGGCGGAGTATGATCTTTATTTTTGGTGGGGCCAGGTCCAGGGATTTTTTCCCACCACGTATTAAATTTAATTCATTTACATTTTCCTGGTTATTAAAATCCACTAGAATTACAAAATCACTAAACAAATCAACAAACATAAATAATAGAATAATACAGATTTTGAATCAAGCTTACCAAGTCATGGCATTACTTGTACAAATGTTGGGGGCGCCTGTCTCTTAATGCCAGTTCACGAGTACCACCGTATTTTAAGTATTCTATTAATCTACCTAATAGATCCCTATTTTGTTACACTTGTTAATTGTGTTTTTGGATTGAAATTTTGACTGCGGAATCTATCTGTGACGCATATTTACTGTTCCAAATGTTTTGGATTTAATTACATTTTTCAAATTAATTGCACATTCCTCATGTTTAAAAAAAAAATTCTTTAACTAAATTTTTTAAGATTCTTACAGCTTACCGCTGTCCACAACTCCTCACTGCCAAATAATAAACAATAAAAACCATCTATGTTTTTCTTCACCCACAGTTAACCACAATTTTTTACCAAACCAAGAATTAGAAAAAGTTATTTTTTCTTGCCATCCACCTGCATAATGTAAAGTCATTAGGCTGATGTGCTCCTAACCATTTCATTTCAGGTTTTCCTTGAAGTTTTTTTTTTTGTAGTTTTAGTGAATGAATAGTAGTTTTTAGTGACTAATATACTTTATTCCTTTTAATTAATCATTTCCACATGTCATCTCACTTCTTGGGTCTCAACACAATGAACTATATACCCCCTTTATCGTATATCGGCCCCGCTAAGACTGGTCTCATTTGTTAGTGTATAGCTGGCACCGGAATGGTAGGGAGCTTGACCTTGAGAGACATCTCACACTGGTTGTGGCTTCTCTGAAAGGGCCTACTAGAGCTGGCCCTACGCAACTTCTATATTCAGTCACTAGAGCGCTGGTACAATCTTCTCGTGACGTTTGGAGCGAGGAACGAATAATCTTGACTCTAGTACTGTATAACAAATCCAATAATTAACTGCGTGTAGAGAACGGTGCTCTACTTCATATTTACATGTGTTTTTTTAATAATAAAAAGAAAAAAAAACTATATTTTTATGTTAAAATAATATTGGAACAATTTTGGTGGGGTCTAGCCCTTGTGCCCCGAAAGGATGGTAGAATTGAGCTGCTAAACATCCATACAAAGTGCGAAATGTAAGTGAAGGTAAAGAAAGATATTACCCACATGGCAGCATTAGAGCAAAGGTAGTTTACTAAGTTTCAAAGAAACTCATAGTAACGTCAAATCAATCTATGTGACCCAGTGGATAAAATGAATCT
Source organism: Timema monikensis (assembly GCA_902151445.1). Lineage (NCBI taxonomy): Eukaryota > Metazoa > Arthropoda > Insecta > Phasmatodea > Timematidae > Timema > Timema monikensis. The sequence goes on from CABFVZ010003025.1 coordinate 9,340, forward strand.
GCATACTTGTAAACAAGCATTGAATATTGCTCGTTTGAAAATCAAAGACTCCATAGTAGAACTAAAACAGGATAGATAACTTTTTTTCTTTTCGAATGCTTATTGTTGCCAGATCACGCCCCCAGGTTTATGTACAAGACATCATAAGCAATTTCGAACTTTAAGTTATACCTTGACCAATGTTTGCACCAATAACTCCATACCTTGAAGATTCGCTAAAGGTCATTAGGAAGCGACACCAAGGGCACACTCAACCGACACACTACCGTATACAACCTGAGACTGTGTCACGCACCCTTCCTCTCTGGCTTCCACGCGGACGGGTCGTCAGTTCAACTCGGATCAACCATCCGCTTTTGGACAAATCAGCTTTCAAATGTTATTAAACAATTTAAAACATTTACATTAAAATAAATATATATCTGGTTTTTAACATGTCTCAAGTTACCAATAAATAATAAGTCCAAGCAAACTTAGAGTGAACTTAGAATGAAGTTACAATGGAAGTATCACAAGGATTCGTTCCCTCTTCATTCTAGACCAAATGAAGTAAATTTGTTCACATGTTTTACTATTCCGTGTTGTTTTTTAATTCCTTTTACTATGTGACAGAAAACGAACTACTGTAAACTAACGACTGTACTTGTGTGTTTCTTACCAGATTAACTATTTGTTTAAATAGAAAATGGATATTTAATAATATTTTGTAAACAATGAGATAAGAGGATCACTTGTGTGCATAGAAATATAACAATAGTTTATTCATGGATTTTAATATCCGTCCAAAATATCGCAATATATCAAACATGCACTAAAAATGAAATTCGGGAGGGCCCATGCTCTAGAAAGCGGGCGTATTAATATCACACAAAATTGTTAACTATTATCCATCCCCAGTTGAAGGTAGAAAGGCTTCCCCTGCCAATAAACCCCATAACTACAGTAGCCCCGTGGCTTCTTTGGTGCTGACTGACAGCTCGCGGCTTACTTCTGAGAGTCAACATTTAGGTATATACCTAAATTTTGACTGTCAGAAGTCACAGCTGCTAAACACATGTTTTTGCAGATCATATGGTTTGGCGTAGGGAGACATAACTTGGTCTGGTAACTCTTCAAAGCTGTGAGCTGTCAGTCAGCACCAAAGAAGTCATGGGGCTACTGTATCTGGACGTATGTTGTCGGCCCCATGGTCTAACCTCGTCACATCTATAGTCCTGTCGTCGGCCCTATGGTTTAACCTCGTCACATCTATAGTCCTGTTGTCGTCCCCATGGTCTCCCCTCGTCACATCTATAGTCCTTTCGTCGGCCCTATGGTCTAACCTCGTCACATCTATAGTCCTGTTGTCCCCATGGTCTCCCCTCGTCACATCTATAGTCCTGTTGTCGGCCCCATGGTCTAACCTTGTCACATCTATAGTCCTGTCGTCGGCCCTATGGTCTAACCTCGTCACATCTATAGTCCTGTTGTCGTCCCCATGGTCTCCCCTCGTCACATCTATAGTCCTGTCGTTGGCCATATGGTCTAACCTCGTCACATCTATAGTCCTGTTGTCGTCCCCATGGTCTCCCCTCGTCACATCTATACTCCTGTCGTCGGCCCTATGGTCTAACCTCGTCACATCTATAGTCCTGTTGTCGGCCCCAATGGTCTCCCCTCGTCGCATCTATGGTCATAAGTGCATGGGGATGCACACACCTATATACCATTATTGATTAGTTCCTACGTCTCCCGGGCCGACGCCGGGGCGCCACTGTCGTGGAACCCGCTCCCGTATTTTGTGCTCTGCTTGGGTGAAGGACACAACGGCTAGACCTCATCTTCCTTGTACACGAACGTAGTTCTATTTTTAATTAGACCAAATTGTCATTTACAGAAGCCTGAGAAAACAAAATACATGCTTAGCAATCTACTGTCCGTTACGTATTTACACGAATGTGCTAGGAATGAGATGTAGAATTTTAGAGAAGGTGTATCCACATTTGCGAGAAAAGATACAGGAAATATCTTAAGATGGGAAACCTTCCAGGATAAAAAAAAGTCCGTTATTGGAAAACATTTATATTGTTTTCAAACAAAGTGTTTGAACACATTTTAATCCACATGAACCCATGTACTGTGGATATTAATTACAGCAATTACCGCATTGTGTAAATATTGTACTTAGCTTACTGTAAAGATTTCATAGTACTCAGAACAATACACAAATGAAATTAAATGTGAAAAGTAGTCCTTTCGAACGGTAGGTCTGTATGTATGTACGAACGTACAGTGGTCCCATGACTTCTTTGGTGCTGACTGACAGCTTTGAAAAGTTACCAGACCAAATTATGTATCCCTACACCGAACCATATGATCTGAAAAAACATGTACAAAATGTAAGTATATACCTAAATGTTGACTGTCAGAAGTCAGCTGTGAGCTGTCAGTCAGCACCAAAGAAGCCATGGGGCTACTGTAGAATAAACTGCTGGAACAACCCCCACTGAAGGCTTGTGAGGGGAGGGAGCTATGACCTCAAAGTTCTTTAGTCATTACTACGATAAATCACTTGTCAAAAACCACCCTCAGTTCACTGAGCCAAGATTCGAACCTTTGCCTCCTCGTCAACAACTATCGAGAGCTATCTGACTAATCACGCGCTTGTCAGTCTGGCCGAACCCTAACGCGCTAGTTTCGTGTTGAGTCAGACTGCCGAGTAAGGGGAAATCTAGGCTTGAACCTCGGTTGGGTGAACTGGTGGGGTTCCTAAATGGTTTTCCACTCTTCCTACACGCAAATTTGGGTTCAATTCATCTAAATTCAAGCTTCCCAATTCCTAATTCATTATCGTAATTAGTGCTTAAGCTTATAACCCAAACGGGTAGTAAGACACGGTGTTAAACTTAATACTATTATACTATAGCGATTGGGCAAAATAAAAATGATCATATTTACATCCACAAATTAGAGATGAGCCTATAAGTGGGTTACTATATCATTTATTTATTATTATTATAAACATTAGCACCGCGTCTTAATACCCTTGGTATATATGCATATATAATAATTATGTCATTATGGTAGAAATGATTTTAGGTTGAATTCACAAGAAGAGAGACAGAATACTATTTAGGGAAAACCACCCTCAATAGACCCGATCGGAATTCGAACCATGATATTCCCGTCATCAGCAGACTATTTTAACATGATAGTGACGCCTTAGACCATTCCTCCATTGAAGCGGGTTTGTTTTGTTTTAATGTTCATGTTTACAAATATAACTGTCGCGTCTCCCAGTCTCTCCTTGCAGCAGCTCCCCCCCTCCCCTCCTGGCATGGAGACAATCTGAACAAGGTGGTTAGTTCCCCCACAATGTTGTGTATGGGTTCGCTTCTTTGAAGTCTTTGTTTCGAAAATAAACTCTCCAGGGTTAATGGTGGATTGGGTGGAGGAGAGGCTCTCACTCTTGCCTCATGCAACAGCTTAGGGTTCGTCCAAACTGGCGAGCGAGCGCGTTATTAGCAGACCCTAGTTCATTAGAGAAGATGTCTCTGTCAAAGACACTTGGTACATCTCTGCTCCTCGAAAATTATTACAACAAATATTGTGTATTTATAAAAAGAAAAAAGTAGGAGTGCATCCAATTAATATTATTATTATTATTATTATTATTAGCACCGCGTCTTACTACCCGTTCGGGTTATACGCTCTTACGCTAATGTGTAATGGTAGGGTGATTATGAGATGAAATGAAGGACCTACAGTTTAACGTGGAATCCGAACCACTGTAGGTCCTTCATTTCATCTCACAATCACCCTACCATTACACATTAGCGTAAGTGCGTATAACCCGAATGGGTAGTAAGACGCGGTGCTAATAATAATAATAATAAAAATAAATAAATTAATAAATTGAGAAATGTGTATGGTACTGTACTGAAGTGTTTTAAAATCAGATTAGCTGCACCAGTGGCGGAATGGTGCGTTGCACTCGATAGCTTTTGACTAGGAGGCAAAGGTTCGAATCTTGGCTCAGTGAACTGAAGGTGATTTTTAAAACTTATTTATTGTTGTGGTTTTTTCATACTCTCTCCAAACTAATGGTGATTCTTATTTGTAAAGGCCTACTTTGATTATAATATTGAAGTATTTTAACATATCGGGTTTACATATATACATTATATTATTTATGGTCTTACCAATTAAATTAGGCCATTANATATTATTTATGGTCTTACCAAATAAATTAGGCCATTAATAGCAAGTGTGTTAAACCTATCACTGATAGAAAAAAGTCAAATATCATGTCAAAAGGAGAAGTTTCCCCAGCACTCAATGAACCAACATACAATAATATTGCCTAGCGCCTGTAAACTAGACTGTACCGGGTCGAGCGCGCTCGCTCGCTCGCTCCAGTGTGGCCACCCTCAATACAACCAATGTGTTCTATTTTATATTTTAGTCGCTCGCTCGCTCAGTCTGGCCGTACCCTAAGACCGGAGGACTGTCTCGTGCGCTTTACCTCGTGAACAACAAATAACTGCCTCCATGATACTCGTATTATTAATTGGACTCAATAATTGTATGTTGTTGTTTTTAGTTTAAGACTTTACCCGTCTGAGCTATACGGGGTTGGGAGGAGGAAAGTAAATGGTAGAATAAATATCCTCACATTTGCGTGAAGGAAGAGGGAGAAAACATTTTACACTCGGCAGGGATTCGAACCTGGACCTCCTTGTCACTAGCAAATAATATTAGGTGAGATTAACGGCTTTGTACACGTGATACCTATGAGGGTTATTTAACGGCTTTGTACACGTGATACCTATGAGGGTTATTTAACGACTCTCACTATTTGGTAGGGAAGAGGAAAGTTTTTGACAAAAAGGCACCTACAGTAATATGATTGAAAAGTTACATGTTGAAAATCACCCACATTTTACCTGACCAGGGTTTGAACCTCCCACTTACCAGAAATCCAATCTGTTGTGAGCTTGACGCTTAGACCGTGCGATCGACTACCAATTTGTTTAATAATATGTTGATGTTCAAATATCTCTCTAAAATGGTTTATGTGAAAACACTTGTCTGTATATCGACACTGTTAGTGATAGCGTATCCATTATGGAGTATTGTTTAATATATTTCTCCTTCGGTTGACCGTAGCTCAAAATGTCGTGAGCTTTTTTAAAATTGAGTGTTTTATAGAAATGTCATCAATATTTTAAATAAACTAATAAACTAAACCCAATCAAACTTACCAACTTGTCTTTGTGTTTTGTCACAGAAAATGACAATTTGTTCATAGAATTGTTTTAAATCCGCGTGTTTTGATAAAAGCGTATACAGTATTTGTGAAATTAATATTTGACTAGTAACTTTATTTAACATATGATTAAATAGAGCTTTATGTGTTTACAAACTAAAATGTTCGACGGTTAAATATTTATTATTTAGTGATTTAAATGCCAAATGAAGGTAATATAGATCCTGGTAACAGGTATTTATTTCCTAGTTAATCAGATAAAACACACACACACACTCTTTTGTAATGAGGCACAACTAAAATAAAACACTATGATAAGTTATTAAAACATTATCGTAGATGTTGACTCGGGTGACCGGTGGTTCTATTCCCGACAAGTTTCACTGCGGATTAAAAAGAGAGTTGTTTTTCATCCTCATGCCAGATGAATCTTTGCTCAGCTCCTGAGGCAAATTTCGCACGGTGGCGTGACCACAACAAACCATCGAGCTGGATACGGCGTGTTAAGCGACTTGGTCACAAGCAGCGCCTCTTTGGCACCATTACACATTGATATTTCAGACAGGCAGCACAACCAGTGTGTTTATACCGTCGAGTAGGCACGATCCAGGACTAAAAGAAAGATGGAAATGAAGATTTCCAATATATATTTTTTACACCACATGAAACTCGACAGCAATCATTACCTTTTATCTTTATACTCTTTTCTTTTAGCCTCTTACAAATACGCTTGAGTCCGATGAAATTCAATAAAAGAAAGCACATTTTGGTTATCCTACTACATCTTCAAAATTATTTAAGAAAAATTCAACCCTTCTTTGGGTGAATATCGATGTAAAGCTGAAACACTTCTCCCCTACTAGGGTCAACTTGACTTCCTGACAGTATTTGGGGGTGAACCAATCAACATGTCGATAAACATTTTGTCGATTGACAATGTTGACTCAGTGGGACGTCCAGAAGAGCATTAAATGTGTCTTGAGGTGGAATGACAAAATAACATTTGATACATAAATCGCAACACATTGTCATTCCCGGAGCTTGAAATGTGACCTTGAATTGCGTAGGTAAAGAAACCTATGACATCATAAGAACATAGTAGTACAGATCACATATCACTCCGCAATATATACCACCCCATGTAACCATGGTTCAGCCGTATTTGTACTTATTTAAATGCACCCAAACAAATTCGAGCAGCGATATCGTCTCCGTAAGAAACAAAATTAATCATGTAAGAAGTGCTTTTCGTAAAAATATTTAAAGAAAACTGAGACATTGATTGATGATGTGTATGTCCCTAGCGTAAATATTTTTAAAAAAAATCTTCATTACTTGAAAATCTAGGTTCTCTTTTAAGTGTCATATCTAACAAGGTATTCTTTTTTGTAACCACTCTTTAACCCAAAAAACCCACTCTTTTTCCCCTATAACTATCAACAACGTTCCTATTTTTTATCCGCGATAGGCCCATTGCCCATTGCTCTCCCTCTTTGCCCCCCCTTTCCCCCAACATTTTCCGATTGTACTTAACTTAAAGGGCCGGGACTCTCCTACGAATCTTTGAATTTTTTAAGTGTTGTGTATGTGTGTGGAAGAGGGGGAGTACTACGATTACCAGTTGGCCGTTAACTGAGATAATTCAGCCTTCAGTTATCGAACTGATCTGATGAGTGCCTGTTTTCGATCACCAACTTCAGTCCTGGCCGGCCCACCATTGCCCACCATTGCCTCCCCAATACCCGCAAGTGAGTGGGCACCTTTAAGTTGAAGGATCTTAGCGGAGAATCTCTTAAACAGTTCAACAGAATGTTGTAATCTTCTCTTTTAGGTGATCATGAGCAGTTTACATAAAACTTGTCCGTTCTTTCAAGATAGAATGAGTTCGAAACGTCTCCCTTCCTGGCACCATTTGTCACATAATTACAACAATGGTACTCTCTCTCCCACGTCCAATTTGCTACTAGTGGTGATGGTCACAATGCTGGCCGTGGAACGAAACAAGTCGCGTGCTGCCACTATCAAGTCTTGATAAAGCTGCCTTAAATTCACCTTTTACTTACTGTTACTTGAGATGAGATAATGTGTTATTTAAATAAGCAAATGAAAGAAAAATGTATTAGGGCCGGTCTTATGACTCCTGGATAAATATTAATCTGGCCGTTAAATATTTTTATCTGGACGATAAGTTAAAAGTGCGTCTTATGACTGCAAGATAGCATTAATCTGCCAGTTAAAATGTATTTATCCATCACATTTTTATCAGGAGGTTTAAGTACCCGACAACTTTTATCTGTAAGTTAAAATTGGCGTTGCCATAGTGACGCGTTGTTTTTCATGAGGTTTCACCTATAATATTTTGTTTTTAGGTTAAAATCTTGGTTCACTTGTTTATATATAAAGCTATAACATTTAATTCACACTTTTATAAAAAAAAACTGACAAGCTATTTGTAGAGTTTAAGTTATATAAGAACAAATTATTTAAATGTGAGGACAATAAATGAAATTTTGTAAACGTTGTACGAAATTATTGCCCACATTTTGGCAGACACCGAAATTATTACTTGCAAGAACACCTAACTTCTGCGCCCACGTGACGCCATCTGTTTCCTCGCCCTGGTTTAGCCGCCATTATTTAACACATGTTGAGCGTTGTTGTCACTCGCTAGGCTGTAGCGGTAGCAGCAGGGTTTATACGCATGCGCGCACCAGTAAAAAACCGTACCAACCTTGCATTTTCTGCATAAAGATATATTTATCCTACAGATAGCTATCCGGCAGATAAATTCAGTTCTTAATACGCGTAAAATATTAAAGTGGCTGATAACCTTTATCTGGTCGCTAACTTTACCCTCCCCGATAGCAATATTTATCCGGTAGTTATAAGATCGACACTTAGTACTGTACAAAAACTGGCTAAAGTAAATACTTATACAATATATTAGAAAAAAAGTCTCGAATGTGCACAGTATTTAACATGTTTGTGATTATAGAAGATATATGATATATTTTTGCAAATCGTTCTTTATTGCATGGTAGTTTAGTTTCATCCCCCCCGCCCTTCTTCTCTTTCATCCTAGTTTTCTCTCCGTCAACGAAACCACCGATGTCTGTTTAAAATCTCTCTTGATCAAAAGTGTAAACATTGGCCCACTAATTGGTTTGTGTAACTATCGGCACAGTGTGTCATTTAACATCCAAGAGTGAAAGATATTTCATTGCATCGGATTGAAAACGAATCACCGAAAGTATTCTTCTACTCGGGCTGTCATCGCGAGTGAAATCAGCCCGACATAACGTCATTGATCTAATATATCATTGCCACCGGATAAAGAGTCTGGAGTTATTTATGGATTCTGTGAAAGCTTTCGGTAATTGATCACACGCGTTGAAGTTTTTCAAATGTATTTGTGGAACAAAGTCCCCTCCCTGGTCCAGGTCACCCCCTCGTGGTAGACTGTCACAAACAGAACGGACCATCAGCTGTCATTTCAACCCCTCTCCGGTGAAATGAATACACCCAGGTCTCGGTTGAGGGTTCGTTTTTTATTACCACCACTTTCAACACAAGGGCTTTCAACAACTTAATTCTCCAGCGCTTTCTAACCTGGGGACTGTGACCCCCTCCAGTGTTAGCACTTTATGTTTACTCTTTTAAACTGAATTTAATGATCATAGGAAGGTGCAAAATTCTAATATAATTGTAAGCGGTTGTAAAGATAACTGTTAAGGCTATTTTTGGTAACTCAACTCTCACAGTTGCCGGCTGACTCATTTTACTGCAGTAGTGTCGAGTTTAGGTGAGTGGCACTGTTAGCGTAGCTTCCAAAACACCCGCTAGGCTTGTTGATTATATTTTGAGACATCCTAGTCTTATAGTAACTGGCTTAACGTCAAGCTCGTTTGGTTTCTCGGTGATGAGGTAGTATTCAAATTCTGACGTGGGGTTTGAGGGGTGATTTTTTCCTTATACTGTTTCCCCCTTCTATCTCCACACAAATAAAGGTACATTTCATCTAAAGTTTACCTACCCCACAAGGGTATTTAAATGTGTATATTTCGGATGGGTAGTAAGATTCAATGAAAATAATAATCAAACAACTATGATCTGAACGTTTGTAGGCTATCAAGGGGTCACGATGGTCTCGGAAACAAACCCTGAACTTGTTGGAAACAAACCCTGAACTTGTTGGAAACAAACCCTGAACTTGTTGGAAACAATACCCTGAACGTGTTGGAAACAAACCCTGAACTTGTTGGAAACAAACCCTGAACGTGTTGGAAACAAACCCTGAACTTGTTGGAAACAAACCCTGAACGTGTTGGAAACAAACCCTGAACGTGTTGGAAACAAACCCTGAACTTGTTGGAAACAAACCCTGAACTTGTTGGAAACAAACCCTGAACTTGTTGGAAACAAACCCTGAACATGTTGGAAACAAACCCTGAACGTTGTAATAATTAAAACGCTAGCCTGATAAGAAATTTCTCTACAGCATCGTAAGGGTGATATTATTTTAATAATTAATTATATTATTTTATAAATTAAAAGTTCTGTTATTTCTTTTTTATAGTCTTTTATTTTAATTATAAATGAATAAACTGTTTACTTTTAGCTAGATATCGCATTTTATATTTTGATAAAAGCCCGACTATTGCGTTAAATGAATCTTAGCTATTCGTGTTCTTGTCGAGAAGGATCACCAGCAGTGAGGAGATGTGCGCATTTGAAGGGGTATATCAAGCGACATTTCCTTCTCGAAGCTTCCTAGAAGCAAAGGGGTGAGGTCATCCAGGTGCGTCTCTTTCCACGGAAAGTGCGTTGTCTTTTGAAACAGAGACGTAGAAGGATTTCGCCAAACCTTGCAACTCGACAGTTCAACACAAATAAATCTTACTACCCGCTCGAATATTAAATATAGTAATTTTGAATATAGATTTAAATAATAAATTATTGATATGTATAATTCCATATCATTACAACGTGTTGGAAACAAACCCTGAACATGTTGGAAACAAACCCTGAACATGTTGGAAACAAACCCTGAAAGTGTTGGAAACAAACCCTGAACGTGTTGGAAACAAACCCTGAACGTGTTGGAAACAAACCCTGAACGTGTTGGAAACAAACCCTGAACATGTTGGAAATAAAACCCTGAACGTGTTGGAAACAAACCCTGAACATGTTGGAAACAAACCCTGAAAGTGTTGTAAATAAAACCCTGAACTTATTGGAAACAAACCCTGAACGTGTTGGAAACAAACCCTGAACGTGTTGGAAACAAACCCTGAACTTATTGGAAACAAACCCTGAACGTGTTGGAAACAAACCCTGAACGTGTTGGAAACAAACCCTGAACGTGTTGGAAATAAAACCCTGAACGTGTTGGAAACAAACCCTGAACATGTTGGAAACAAACCCAGAACATGCTGGAAACAAACCCTGAACGTGTTGAAAACAAACCCTGAACGTGTTGGAAACAAACCCAGAACGTGTTGGAAACAAACCCTGAACGTGTTGAAAACAAACCCTGAACGTGTTGGAAACAAACCCTGAACTTGTTGGAAACAAACCCTGAACTTGTTGGAAACAAACCCTGAACTTATTGGAAACAAACCCTGAACATGTTGGAAACAAACCCAGAACATGCTGGAATCAAACCCTGAACGTGTTGAAAACAAACCCTGAACGTGTTGAAAACAAACCCTGAACTTGTTGGAAACAAACCCTGATCTTGTTGGAAACAAACCCTGAACGTGTTGGAAACAAACCTTGACCTTGTTGGAAACCACCGACTTAATATAACCTGTGGGAGATTTGTTTCAAAGGAATGTATCCACATTGGCGTTGAGGAAGGATGGGAAAATCTGGTTCCAGTGAACCGGGCTTGGATTCGAACTCCCACCTCATCATGGCAACCAGATGCGGGCTTATTAGTGTTATTATTTTTATTTTGTTCACCCCTTAAAACTAATTTATATTTTTAAAGTGTCTTTAAATAGCTTGGCTCCCTGTTACTCTTTTAATGTCTACAGTGTAAAGTTAATTTCCCTGTTCTCGTCTTCCACTGAACTGACAGGCCTTTCCAACGGAACAGCTAGAACACTAACTGTGGAACATTCTGGAAGAAAGAGTAACTAATAAGTTGAAAGGGAGTCCAGAATCGCATTGTAAAATATACATGGAAATAATTGAATAATATATTAGTTGAATTGATTTTTTAATCACCGCGTCTTACTACCTGTCCGGTCTACACCCATATGTTCAAAGGATAAGTAAGGTTGAATTTAGAGGAAGTTTTAAGATTTATTTGATTATCTGATAGGTTTTTTTACCTGCCTACAAAATTTCAATTTTAAACCACACCGAAAATGTATCAATTTCGAGCTCTTACATTTCTCGGTTTTAAATTTGAAAATTTCATGTATTCGGGCATCATTTTACTACTAGGCAAGATATATCTACCCACATGCCAAATTTAAATTTTATTTTACACTGATAATTTGTTTTTCCATTAGCTTAATAACCAATTTTGAAATTATAAATTTTTAGTATTTTTTAATTTTTGTTCATTTGGGGTGGTAATCTTAACTGCTTGAAAGTATTTAATTTTTCTAACATACTTAAAAATATTTTTTTCTTTTAGTTTTTTAAATTCTTAGCTTTGCTTAAACACAGAGCTTTATTTTAAAATCTAAAAATAATAATAATAATAATAATAATAATAATTTCTAGTTATCTGCAAATTTTATATTTTCTACTATTTTCTACTATATCAAAAGACGGTGTTTTCTATATAATTTGAAATTTCTTTTCATTTCCTATTTAACTACCACTCCTCCTCTCCTTAATTTCAAATTGTAATAATTTTGTTTGCTTTTTGGGTGTTCTTTTTACCGTCGAGCAAAATCCCAATATTTTTTTTAACAGGCCAATAAGGGGTTGATAAATTTGGTTTTGGAAATATTTGGCCTTGACCATTTCTCACAGCCCCATTTTAAATTTTAATTGTTCAAATTCTTCTGGTTAGTTTGGTTTTTCCCTTTAAGTTTGATAAAAAATTTCTATACTGAGGAGTGTTTAATATTTATTGAACCTTTGAGGGGAAACAGCCTTCCATTTTCTGAACTTTTATTTTGAGATTTAAGAATGTTCAAAACCTTCATTTTAGTTTGGGGGGCTTCCCTGCATATACCCGAAAAATTTCAATCATCTAGCACATTGATAAGTAAGTTTTTTTTTTTTTAATTTTCAAGCCTCTCCATTTCACCAGCCCCCCACTTACAAAGAGAGAATATATAGCACTAAATTTAAATCTGAAGTAATCCTCTACATTCCTGGCCAATTAAATTTTCTGCCTACCCTAAAAGAGTATTTCCACTTAAACACCATCCCTTCCACCCCCCTTTGCCTCCCCTTCAACCACCCTCTTTCTTCCGGAGTTCCATTTTTAAATTAAAAATGTTCAGACTTTAATGTTTATTTGGAATGGTCAATCAACCCGCTTGCCAAATTTCAGTTTTTCTCACACAGAGAATTAGTTGTCTTATTAGTTTTGTAAATTTGCCCACCCCCATTGGGGATTTTTTCTATTCCTTCTCAGAAAATTATATTTTTATTAACTTATCTAGAGGAGTCCTAAATATCTTACTGGCAAATTTAAATTTTCCACTCTACCTAAAAGTGTTTTTATTATATACCCTCCCCTTTTTTCCAGGGGTTTCATTTACATTTTTGATATTCTTCTGGTTATTTTAGTTGATCCTTTAAATTCATTCCTAATTTAAATTTTCTATCACACTGAGAAGAAGTTTTTTTTAATTAATTTTGCAAATTTTAAACCCCCATACCCTTCCTTCCCCCATTTGTCCAACTACCACATAGAAATTTCAAATTTTAAGAGCTATACATTTGGTTTCTAGAATCATTCTTCTAACTGCATGATGCTTTTATATTTTATTCCACCCTTAATAGTTATTTTACTCTCCATAATCCCCCCTTTTTTTTCCTTGAGTACCGTTTAACAATTTAAAATTTTCGGATTTTTACGATACCTTGTGGACCTTTTACTTTCCTACCCAATTTTAATTTTTTTATACCTCTTCTAAACAGTTTTTTCTCCCTAATTATATTCCCCACCTTCCCCAAATCCCAGATCCATTTTTGAAATTTCTTTGTTTTATATTTCTTTGATTACATGGGGCAATCCCCCTACCTTCTTGCCAAACTTCAGTTTTCCAGCTCACCTGGAAGTGTGTTTCCTCTTCTGGACGGATCTACTTTCAGCCTTATACACACTTTCAGCCTTTTAATTATATATATATATATATATATTATTATTATTATTATTATTATGTTACGTTCGTTCAAAAATAATACAATTGGGTGGGTTATAACACATCTATGTTAGTATGTGAAGAACATGGTAGGAAGAAAAGTTATTAAAACTGCTTTTATATTTTCATGCGTCAAGTCATGTGCTCTTCATCTGTCGCCTACCCTTGATAGTACTTATAATATAGTAAACCATTATCACCGTTGACTGAAAAAGACAAATAAGTTTGTGTTAACTAAAAACCTGTCCTTCCTACCGCGTTCTTCTTTCAACAAATCATTTTGTCACATAACCACCGAGTTCACAGATTTTTGCCGATAAATCATAGACTAAAAAAATATGGTGGAGTAAATTCTATAAATGTTGTTTATTTTAGTTTGTTGTGTAAATTATTCTCCCTCCCTTTTCACTGCGATCATGATTTGGTTGGCTACACAAATATTATTTGGGTGATAACACCAAATAAACAGAACATTCATTATTTTTAGCACAGTATTGTTACTACAAAAAACCATGATGGTTGAAACGTTATGGTAAAAACAAACAAAAATAAAAACAACCAGACCGTCAATATATCACGCAGTGAACAGGAGCAAAACCAACTCTACAAAGATAGTTGTTTGTCTCTGTTGTCCTAGGTCAGTACAGAGGTGCGCTATCGACTAATGTTGGTGCACACTTATCCGTATCGCTCCACACCGGCCCGGAAAATATTCTTTACACTGTAATAATTAATGAGTTGTCCAACGGGGGTCGTAGCGATCCGAGCGATGCCGCCAAACGTGCGCTGCCTTATCTTATTTCATTTTTCAGACCTTTTGAAAATCATAATATGTTAATTAAGTTATCATATTTAAGCTATAACCGACGCAATATTAAAAATTTCAACATTTTAAGTCCTCATGCCACTCTTACCTTCTTAATTTGGGTGAAATAGGGAAAAAAAAACCAGATAAATGCTAGTCGTAAGAGCGAGAATATTTTCCAACTGGGGCGGAGCGATACGACGGACAAGTGGCCATAGCGGCGTGGTTGTCGCACACCTCTCCACGTCGAATCGGCTCGGCTCGGCTCATATTTTGATTGTCTTGCCAAGCTCTACCATCGTTGCTTCAGATCAGTAGCAACCATGGATGAAGATTCAGCTGTTGGTATATTCTGTGGCAGTTTCCAGAAAGAACAAATGGAAGCGTGCAATGTAGGCTTTAAGTGGTGAAAAAACCGAGCGTTTTGTCAGGATTTAAAACTACTAAGAAATAAAATGTTATAAATACTACAAAATGATTTTTTTTTTCAAAACCCAAATAAAATGTGTGAAATTATTCGGTCCATTTACTGTAAGGCCATACATCGACTCATTATTAAAATTACATTTTCTTCTTCCATTTAGGAACACAAACTCGCCATTAAGTTTGTGACAAGGCTAACCACCAAATGTGATCAAAGGGCTACGGAGACACCCGAATACAACCGACGTACAGCAGCCTGTGCTATGTGAGCTGAAAGGTAGTGCACACTTGACTGGCTTGCAACGGCATGTGTCGCAACGGAAAATCCGATGCGGGCCGTTGTTAGCCGACCCTGAAAAGTCTGAACTATCCTCCGATTTACCTTTTTTTCAAAACTCTTAAAAACTAACAATGTGATACGGACAAGTGTGCGCCAACCTTTAGCGTAAAAGTAAGGATTTCAGATTAACTGTTACTATCTTTTGGCAGAATCGTCAACGATTCGTCAATTACCTCTCTTGTCTCCACTATGGTTCAGTTTATATGATAGTGCCATAGCGGAACCTGACGAGGCTAGACTGTAGGATTACACCTTGAACGGAGTAAACATAGGTGTGCACTAGTGGTCTTCTATTATCGACGTCATGGCGTAATCAATACAGGCATAACTACGTTCTTTCACACTTAACACATCGTAGGTTTGTAAATATATTTATAAAAATGACGACCGTGCAGGGATTTGAACCCCGGTGATCCGACTTTACGCGCTGACCACCGCTTTATCGTCTTAGCTATCAGGGATATTCTACAGTCTATTGCTTCATTTATCTAAACATCTCCAGGCGTCTTGATCTAGTTAGGTAATAGCGTCAGTTGGTAAACGGTTAGCACGTAAAGTCTGACGACCGTGGTTCAAATCCTTCTCTGGGTGTCAACAATCCCTCCATCAGAATGTCATGTCACATTGGTGGCTACCATTATTTCCACAAACATATAGTGTCCACATGAGATCTCCCTTTATTGTGCTGCCATTTTGTTTTACAAGTTTAAAGTAGTAAGTACTTGTGATGTTTTTGTCTGACACTGTTGGAGCCAGGCATATGGACTCCCATGGGAAAGGAGCAGATGTCTGTCTGTCTATCTGTCTCGTGAAACAAGACAGCCTATGCGCAGAATAAACAGTTCCTATGTCAGATGGTGGTTGTTTACGACACGAGAAGCCTCCCCCTGGATATATTACTTCATCTGCTCTATCGGATCTCCAGCTATGAGGGGTGAAGTTCTCCGACAACGAATGAGACATCTTCGACTAGACTCAATGTACACATACCATTACGCTTTCGACACGCTTGCTACATTCTCTAAGTGTTATCGAGTGAGTCGAGCTTGAGGCGCTGACCTACGAGAGTCCGGGTTCGAATTGTAGTTGGAAAGTTTGAGACATTGTGTGTTCTCAAACCCATTCGTTATATGCTCATAAAAACTAAAATAAGACAAGTGACTTATGTTTGAATTTAACTTAGAACTTTACCTAAGAAAGTTAAAAAATCACCCATCAAATTTAATCAACAGCCATATTTGGAAATCACTCGACCAATCTCTAGGACACCTTCGTCTTATACAGGGTGATTTGAAACTCTCGGCACAAAATGTAATGAAAGATAAGGAATTTAAAACAAACCTTTTTCATCAGGGGATGTATGTCCGCAGACGTCCCCCTTAAGTGTTAGAGGGTGCTGTTGGTACATAAACGAGAGGCAGGAAGTGTTGTGACTGATAGCGTCGACGAATTAATACCGTACATTTTCAGATATTCCCCAGCACATCTGAGAATCCGTCAAATGCTCCATGATACACGTATGAAGTTTGTGCTACGAATGACGATGGTGAAAAATAGCCATTTGACGCTCCGCCCAACAGCGCCCTTTAGCACTATAGGGTGACGTCTGAGAACAAACATTCACTGAAGTAAAGGGTTCATTTTAGTGTCCCCTATCTCTCTTTAAAGTTTGTATAAAGAGTTTTAACTCACCTTTATAATGTTTTTATATAGTAGAGACTTGGAAACTCTACCTAATGTGGATTGAGATTGTGTCGAGTTAGTAAAATATCGAGCTTTACGAATGAACCTGCATAAGATGTATGTTTACTAAACAAGGATGAATCGCAGTACGGTATTGAATATTATAAGTATAGTTGTACTGTATTGTAGTATTGTACGGTACAATAACACTAATATACATATAGTACAATATATTACGTGTTAATATAATGGTGTATATGCATATGTGTAATCTACAGAAATGCAGAAGAGTACTGTACATATAATACTGTATTGAATAACACGTTACTGAATTGGAAAACTAACAAACACATCACAACTGTTCCACTCGAGTTACACAAACACACTGAGAGGTTATACAGTTGAACGACCTTGGATTGTGATGACTGGCGCCAACAACTGTGAGCTCGTGCGCGTGTCGAGCTACACGGTATGTTGAGTTATCGAGTGTCGAGTTTCCGAGACTACTGTATTTTGGACAATAGTTTGAATTTTCTTTTTGGATAATTTATTTGTATAAGCATAGCTGTTAAACAAATATTACTATAAAGAGTTAAATTACAATTAACCAATATATACACAACGCTGCATTTAATACGCAGAGCGGCATTTTTCTATGTTTGAATATTTACTGTTTTTTATTATGTTATTTTTAGATTTGACACCTTGTTCTGAAAAAAGAAAGAAGAATTCATCTCATTGGATTTAAGAACCAAATCATTATTTATTTCCAACTAACTACTTTATTGTAAATGTATTACAGTAGCAAAACTTAACATGCAGCTTAAATTACCGCTGGTTGAACTTATATTTTTCCTACTAAAGTTTAAACATCTATTTGGTTTCTAGTCTCAATATAACTCGCTACAGTCACCTCCCAAGATCCTATACTATACTAACTATAACACATGGACACACTAATTTGGCAACACTTAAATAACTCCACCAAGCACTTGGTAAAATAAAAATCCTTTATTGAATATCAAGACCCTACACTTCAACAAAAAAATAAGCGCTATTTATCAAGTAATGGCATCTTCCTATGTGTAGATAGGTCCACGACGTCGAGCCGTGACCTCCACCCGCTATTGCCCATGTTTGGAGGAGGTCTCTATCTCGTTCTTTGTCCCTCTTCAAGATGGACTCTCCTGCAGGCAACATCTCTATGGTCATAGGAAGGGCCTTTTAGAAAATACAAGCATCATTTTTTATGGTCAACACTGATAACATTTTACTATATTGTTAGTGTTATTTTATAGGTATTGGTAAAATCAAAAGTGACAGCTGACGAACACATTACTTATCGTGGTGGATTAAATAGCTTAGCTATTATATTTGTTAATTACGGTGACACGGGAATTGAACCCGGGACCTTCAGTTAAGTACACTCAATGCTCTCACCACTGAGCTATCCACGAGTCATCCCGGAAATCATCAGCTACGTATGAGCGAACAATTAAGATCGCGAGCTATCATATATTCAGAAGCGGCTCTAGCTGTACTTATATATAATAGCTGGGCTATTTAAGCCACCATGGTATGCGTAGTTGTACAGTAGTCTTTGTACTATTGGCGACATAAGCTCCTCCCGAATCGAACGTGGTTACTTTATGATAGCTCGTGATCTTAATTGAGGTGAAGATTTCTGCTCGTCCATCACAGACTCTACCTTAAATACGAGTGAAGAATGGCCCTGGGTCACAGACAAGGAACTAACAGATACACAGCCTTACGGAAGATTTGTTGCGCTCTTCGAGTCAGGTAGAACTTAAAATGTCCAGTGATAACAGCGCTTCCAAGTGAGAATTCATTAAAACAACTCACTTGCAAAATGTTCCTCGTGAGAAAGACAATCTAAGAATTGCTGTCTCTCTGAGTACAATAGTCCAGGTAGCGGTAGTCCCTTATCCCGCCTCACCACCCTTTCATTGACCAAAACTTTTCAAACAATTGAGTGTTGGACCCAAATATACAATGCCAGTGCTTCTACAGTTTAAACGTAAGAGACACGCTGTTTTGGAAATGCACTTCTTTCCTTCTCTGTGCCCTGGGTACAGAACGACTCCTGGATAGCTCAATGGCTAGAGCTTTGACGTAATAAGCTAGGGCTCGGAAACTTGCGGCCCGTAGGCCGCATGCGGCCCTTCTTTACAAGGCTCAGTAAATGTTCATTTTTAAACATAAATACTCCACTCAACTGGTTCTATCTATTCCACTAACAAAGTGTCGAACATCGCGTGAGTTGTGTTGGTGTTTTGTTTTGTTCTCCTCTCCCCTCCTTCCACTTGTGCGCTAGCGCTGTGCAACGGTATTTGAGTTTTTCCTTGTGTTAGTGTCGAACATTACGCGTGCGTGATTTTAAGCCAATGTGGACTCAAAATCTTGTGTTTGTACGAAATTTAGACAGACCTCCGACGTGTTTTATTCGCAAAGAAAAGATGTCATTTAATAAAACGTTTTAACGCTGAAAGACATTTTATTACAAAGCACAAAATATTTGCTGATACCTATCCAGAGGAGGATGCGAGAGCAATATCAGTGAAGGAACTTCAGTGCCAAATGCAACAATCAACAACATTGTTCATCAAACGTTACTCCAGCGAGTTTTGTAGCAGCGGGAAAAACCCTTCACAGGCGGTGAATGTTTTATGAAGTTGTTTGCTAAAATCTGGTGGGATTGCACCATAAAGATGGCTGAAAATGTTACTTCTCAGCAAACAAAAGACCTAACTTCAAGCTCAACATTGTTTTCCTTAGTACTGGATGAGTCTTGTGATGTAAATGATACAGCACAACTGTGTCTTCTGGGCAGATACATTACCTCTAAAGGCGCTCAGGAAGAAAGGTATACCTTTGAAAGGTCAAACCCGTGGCGAAGACATAACAGAAGCGGCACTAAGATGTTTAAAAAATGAGAATATAAATTAAAATAACATTCTATCCATTGCCACAGATGGGACGCCAAGCATGACAGGAAAACACAAAGGGTTTGTAACTTTGTTTCAAAAGCATATTGACCACGATGTATTTTCTTTTCACTTCATCATACATCACGTGGCTTTATATACCCTAACGCTCCCTGAAGAAACATGCAAAGTGAAGGATTTAGTTGTGAAGATTGTCAACAATATAATGGCTAAAGGACTTAACCATCGGCAGTTCCAAGAATTTCTGCGCGAAGTAGCTGCCAATATTCTGACCTTCTTCTGCATAATAAAGTGTGTTGGCTTTCAATGGATGAGGTGCTTAATCAATTTTAATCCTGCTTTACTGAAATAACGTTTCTAAACGATAAAGGTCTCGGTGGGATCAAGTGATATTCGACACTTGGAACCGCCTGCCAAAGTAGTATTGCCTTTTAAAAATAGACGCACTGGGAATTTTGACTATCTTTGGATGCACATATTATTGAAATCAAACATTCTACAATATGAACTTGATCAAAACTAAACTAAGGAACGGTCCTCACGACGAGAGCCTTGAATCGTGCCTAAAACTAAAAATTACCAACCACGCACCAGATATCACTCAGTTATGTAACAAAATGCAGGCTCAGATTTCACATTAATTTGTTTGGTTGTGTCACAAAAATTAAAATCAAGTACATACCTACCTAGTATAAAAATTCTAATTCTAATTCTAATTATTATTATTATTATTATTAGCACCGCGTCTTACTACCCGTTCGGGCTATACGCACTTAGGCCTACGCTAATGTGTAATGGTAGGGTGAGTGTGAGATGAACTGGAGGACCTACAGTTTAACGTGGGATCCGAACCACGGTGGAGGCCCGGCATTCTACAAATTCACAAGTTGTGATTAATACATGTCTTGTCAGAGGTGAAGGCAGGGTTTGGCAATCAGATAAAGCTGTTCCGGGACCGAGTATTGAACCCGGACCCTTAGCACAGAAGTCTGACACCTTACCCCTATATCTCAAGCTCACAAAAAATAATCTAATGAAATCTGTTTGTGTATGATTAAGCTTAAATACATGTGATTTATTCTAAAACAATTCTATCATATAAGTAAAATGTGTGAATGGTTCTTTGAGTGTCACACATTTTCTATAAGGCATAAATGTGTCTCTCTGCCCATATAAGGTTGCCAACCCCTGTAAAACTAAGCCAAAGGTCCCGAGTTCGATTTCAGTGTCCAGGTATTGTGAATAATATTATTTGCCGTATGAAAACGTGAAAGTAGATACAGTAAGTAGGTCCTATAACTGTCGAATAAGGTCCTTGCCGTGGAGAGTGGGTGCTTGGTCCCCTACAGTTGATGCAGGCGCTCGTCTCCATGACAACCAAGTGGCTAGATGAGGCACGCTTTCAACGGCCTCAGGTGTGCTTCTTTCAACTCTAGGGCACCATACAGCAGCGACTCTATATATTGCCTCACAAGGGGAGTGAAACTAAACAAGCTGATAACAAAGCTCACTCCAAGGTCAGTCACTCATCACAACGGGAGTGAAACTAAACAAGCTGATAACAAAGCTCACTCCCAGGTCAGTCACTCATCACAAGGGGAGTGAAACTAAACAAGCTGATAACAAAGCTCACTCCCAGGTCAGTCACTCATCACAACGGGAGTGAAACTAAACAAGCTGATAACAAAGCTCACTCCCAGGTCAGTCACTCATCACAACGGGAGTGAAACTAAACAAGCTGGTAACAAAGCTCACTCCCAGGTCAGTCACTCATCACAACGTCCCTATAGAACAGGATATCGCCGATAGGGAGGTTGGGGTTGTAACTACGGCTGCTTTTACTTACGGTGGTTTTAACTAAATACAAAACACAAATACTGGTACAGTTCCTCTAAATGTGTCCTTCATCATCCCTATACCTTTGGCTTAATTGAAATGAGTACAACCTGAAGGTTATTAAAACAATATCCGTGTGGATAATTTTGCCTGTGTCGCTGTGAATTAATTAATACGTTCGCCGAAAAACTAGCGTCACGTGACGAGCTCTAAGCCAATTACAAGATTTCCGCCTCATCGGCGCGAGGTGTTTCGCTCAAGTTCAACCCCTCTCTACTTCTTGCGCTCTGCCCGAGCTGTTCGGCACAAAAAAACCAATCATATCAAATCCCTTGGGATAGAGCATTTAAATATGTTGCGCTGTGAACCAGACTATATAAAACACAACAAAACTGTTTATATAAAACCTTGCCATAGTCAACATATTTATGTTTTCATCCTCATATTTAAATGAACAATTGTTTTCAACTAAGTAACTGAGTTAAAGTGATGTTATAAACCGACTTACTGAGGTCCATCTGTGTTTTCTCCTGAGAATCACCTCGTCACAGTTTCATTCATCTCACACATCAGATAAATCTCCTGAAAGAACTTAACAACATATTGAGTCACTAAGTTATTAATGATTGACATACTTTCTCGATGTATTTAAACTTATTCATGTCAGTGTATTGTGTGTCTTTATACATTTTCTAGATTAAATTTGAATAAAAATTACTGAATACAAATATTTGGCCCTCCTTTAAGTAATTGTACACATACATCCCTGCCTTAGACCATGCGACCACCAATGCAGGTATTTTTGAAGTTAATGAAACTACGTTGTGTTATTTGATTTGACACGCCCAACTGTATTTATTTAGGAGTTTTCTACAGTCCATAAGTACTGTACATATTCAAACATATCTATTTCAACCTCCATGTTGTCTTCACCGAATCTTCTTGAATTGTTGCGTTAAATGTTGATGTATTACTATAAAGGATGTGATGTCTTTGTAAGCTGAGCTGCAAATGGATCGTTTCCGTGTGTACGATCGTGATCGTGATCGTTAGTCGCCACCGCGGTGAAGGCCTCAAGTTATAAATGTTAATATTATGTTTTATCATTTTAAATGTCAACCGTCTTGAACAATAGACTTGATAGTTTTTAATTGTTCTGTCTTAACCTTATATCAACTTCAAATGTTTCATATTTACTAAAGAATTAATCCGAAAACACTTTATACTTACAAACCAATTGGATATAATAAATTTTATATTAATAATTTTTATTGTCTTATGTTTTATATTATTAAAAGATTATACTGACTTTTTTGTAATGACACAACATTAAATGTAACATTTAACTAATTTTTAATAGTTAATTACTCTCCTTACCAGATTAGAAATTTTAAGAATGTTTTCTAAAATGGCTGTTTGTAGAAAATTAAACTATGTATTGAATCAATATTTTATTTATTTTGGCTAAAAAGGTTTTTTTTCTATAAACCTCTAAAAATACTGATCAAACTCGCCCTGTTTTGGAGCTGGTAAACATTTTACCGTTTTGTGCTCAAAGGAAGAAGTTTTGTGTTTGTAACTTTGTTGTTAATATCGTACAAAGTAGGGAGTGTAAAGTAAACCTTCCCCTAGAGCCTGGAGTCATTGTTGTAAACATGATCTCTTAGCCCTTTCCACTGCTTTGTTGAGGGGTCAAGGAGACGTCGCTTATAGCTCATCAAGGACACGGGTTTAATAGTTTTTATCTGTTCGTCTTATCGCTCATTCACTGCGTTAAGCCTGTTACGTGTTGTAAAAACGTTTGTATTGATACAAGTAACATCATTAAGAACCCTTTAATCATTTTAATATGCATAACAATATCCATAATATCTTAACCCTTTTTTTAAACATGTATACGTGCGTGTGGTTGTGTGAGTGTAATTTCTTTTAAAATTATTATTATTATTATTATTAGCACCGCGTCTTACTACCCATTCGGGTTATACGCACTTACGCTAATGTGTAATGGTAGGGTGATTGTGAGATGAAATGAAGGACCTACAGTTTAACGTGGAATCCGAACCACGGTGGAGGCCTGGCATTCCCCACATTCACAAGATGTCTTGTCAGAGGTGAAGGAAGGGTTTGGTAATCAGATAAATCTTTGCCGGGTCTTTTAAAATAAAGAAGTTTTTAAACTAAAATAATTTTATGAAAATTTTCAGGGGGCAGAAATAATTGCTTTGACACACATGCCCCAGTCTCCTAAATTAAATTCCTGGATTAGCCCCTGAATTTTAATATCTTCAAAATTAATCCTGAAGTACGAAAAGGTCTTTTTTGTCTATAAAGCAATTTATTTTTTTGAATTGCGTCTTACTACTCGTTTGGGTTATACGCTTAGGTACTAATTACTTTAATGGGATAGAGATTGGGAAGGTTGAATTTAGAAGAAGTGATCCCAA
Organism: Timema monikensis; assembly: GCA_902151445.1. Lineage (NCBI taxonomy): Eukaryota > Metazoa > Arthropoda > Insecta > Phasmatodea > Timematidae > Timema > Timema monikensis. The sequence continues at coordinate 33,427 of CABFVZ010003025.1, forward strand.
ATTTGCGTGGAGGGAGAGGTGAAAATAATTTTTGAAAACCACACCCAGTTCACCCGACCGAGATTCGAACTTAGATCTCCCCGACCCCGGCAGTCTAGCTCAACATAAATACTACGTTAGCTAACTACTCCACAAAGGCGGGTGTTAGCAATTTTACCTCTTCTTAAAAAAAACATTGTTATACAAATATGTTTTATCTAATCAATGAAACACTGTTTATGCAAATTATTTGTAAGCTAGACAGAATCAAGCCTACTCTATAAATGAACTTTTAACATGTATCATGCAAATATATCACAGGGAACATAATCAATAACTCAGGTTTGGAGTAATAGTAGTAACAAGGTGACAGACAATTAGTGTCGAGTCAAGGGTTTTACCTGAACAGGATATATAAATGGGGGAGGGAAAGGGGAGTGGCTGCACTTACAAAAAAAAAGATGGAAAAATAGATAATGGCAAAAAAAAGTATTGGGAAGGAGAGGGAGAGGTGGTTTGGATAACAGACCCATCTAGTGGGAAACGACTGAACTTTGTCAACAGTTTAGGCATGATTTAATTTAAAGATACCAAATTTTGTTTAAATAATTATATTATAAATATTCATCGTGTATGATAGAACAGTAAAATGATACTTTCCCCAGTACTTTCAAACCATTTATATTTATTTATTTATCTATAGGCGTCAGTAGTCCATAATACATAATGTATAGTTGGCATGTTCTCGTTTAATTTAAAATATAATTCTTACTAATAGGCTACATCTTAATTCAACAAACTGATGTGATTTCTATCAATTAGCTGGGAATATCCACACTCGACCCTTCGGCTGACTAGTGCTCCCTGCACCATCTGTGTGAAATCCCATGTACCACGGTACCTAGGTTATAGTCCAGAGAGAAAGGTGCTTGCTTACCCATTGATAACCACACCGAATTTCTATGAGCAAGACGGAGTACCAATTTTGCTGGAAAATGTATTTTCACATACTTTCCAACGTTCTTTTACATGACACAATCAATATGAGACCACCAGCTTTACAAGCAATAATTCGCACAATACCAAATAGATATTAAATAAAACATTATGAATCTGGTTGTTTCTTTGCACTGGTTTCCACATTACCCTTGAGGTACAGTGCTCAATGCGTTCTACATTATTTTACATGGCGAGATCCCCTGTAGGCCTATAACCATGAATTTATATCTTATTGACATTGTGGCAGACAGCACTGTTTCGTAAATAAAACCTTCTTGTTTGTAAATTGTTGAAGAGGAGAACTACTTATATCTAGGATTATGTTGCTTCAGCCTGCAATATCGAGCTATAAGTTGTCTCCTTACAGTCTCGAATGCAGTGTGTGAAGAACAGAACTACTTATATCTAGGATGATGTTTCTTCAGCCTGCAATATCGAGCCATAAGTTGTGTCCTTACAGTCTCGCATGCAGTGTGTGAAGAACAGAACTACTTATATCTAGGATGATGTTGCTTCAGCCTGCAATATCGAGC
>CABFVZ010003025.1:39278-60809 GCA_902151445.1 Timema monikensis
GATACACAAAACAACACAGACTCTTCCGTTGTCAGTAACCATCTTTATTACTTCAGTTTGTCGATACACAAAACAACACAGACTCTTCCGTTGTCAGTAACCATCTTTATTACTTCAGTTTGTCGATACACAAAACAACACAGACTCTTCCGTTGTCAGTAACCATCTTTATTACTTCAGTTTGTCGATACACAAAACTACACAGACTCTTCCGTCGTCATGAACAATCTTTATGAATTCATTTTGTCGATACACAAAACTACACAGACTCTTCCATTGTAGGATTCAGGAACTATCTTTATGTTTTCAACTATTGGTACACAATTTAACAACACAGATCTGTTCGTCTGAAACCATTTTGATGAATATTATTCCTAATTTACATAACATAACATACATAGGCTAACATTTTCTTGTGTGGCCATATACGATTTTTTTGCGGATGACACTATATATTTTATTTTATGACAGTGAACATTAAAAAAAACTTACTTAATAATGTTCAATTTAATATCCTTCCTTTATCAATTTAAAAATAAAAATAAACACATTTTCTAAACCAAGTCACAGCAAACCTGTGGAAAGGAACATAATGTAAAGCGAAACATTCAACTTTGTCGACTCTATTACTTATTTATATTGAAAAATTTATAAACATATCTTATGTAAGATTCACATAAACAATATAACCAAAATACGAGTTCCAATTGCAGTATCAATAAGTAGATATGCCTCTTTATTGACGAATACAAATTTATTATATATTACAATTTGGTACACTCAAATCTAATTTACACGAAAAATGTTTGGTGCTTTGCAACCAAATCAAGACTTAAATGTTTATCTACCTTTCAAAATAAAATATATAGAGCTTTATTTCAGTTGTATACTAGGAAAGTTCTAACTGTTGAAATGTATAACTATTTGAACTTGATGCGCTTTAGATAAATTAATAGTTTTTCAAACTGGGATATATATTTATAAAATAAATACAAATAACCTAAAGAGTAGATTTTCAAACCAGAATTAGTTAATTCTAGCTACAATACAAGAAGTGAATGATAAATTATCACACAAGTCATTTAACACAGTAGATTATGGAACAAATTATATCTCGAATAACGTGACTCAAATCTTTAATTCAATTCCTCGGGATATTTCGTTTAACAAAGCTGACTAACTTAAAAAAAACAGTACAAGTCGTTTTTGAGCAAACATTGTTGTAAATTTCAAACGAAATAAAAAAATAAATAAACAGTCTGGAGTATTATTATCACATTTTTCTGCATTATTGCGAAACTAACAACTATCATTTTCATTTCTGATATCACAGCTCTCTCTTTCACCAATCAGATAATTATAATAAATGTATAAGTATATGTTTACAGTGAAAGCTAGACCCAATCTTCCCTATTATTTTATGTTTTTTTTAACATTATTGTAAACTTTGTATGTGTGTGTATCACTATATATTTCACATTATTTGATTAATGTATTCATTTTAGGATCTAGTTTAATATCTGAAAACATGTATTAATATTATCTGGAATATCACAACTTTTTGCTACCATTATAGTTTCTTTCTTGCTTATTATTATGACGGTTAATAATATAAATGTAAACATGTCATCACGTTAAATTGCCATTTAAGTTTAAATAATCTTTTTTCACGACATGAAAAACAATATAGACTGGTCTTCCGTGAAGAATTGTCTTGATGACGGCAGTACTCTAAACAACATCCAACCATTAGATAGTTATTGTAGTATTCGTACAACAGAACTAGCTCTCACATTAATTTGTAGTTATTCTATAGTAATTTGTGTTTATTGGCTCACCTCTAGAAATACCTACATCATTAGCCAGACTCGAAATAAACCAGATCTCTGATGACTTCGATTCTTTAGTTAAAACAATTTCACTGTCTTTTTATCCTTCCAAATGTATGTAATTTTGCATATTTTCCATTAACAAACTATAAATTTCATTCAAACAATGTTTTAAAGAAATAAAACCAAAAACACTAAAGCAAGACATTTTATTTTTAACTTATTTCTTGTTTAGCCTTTGAGACTCTTGTTTCCAAGGATATTATAAATAATTTGTTGATATTTCAAAACGCATTGTTGCCAAAGAGATTGAAATGTAGTCTTTAAGGCCACGGCCATACTAGCAACCAAAGTAAAGAGAATAAAAGGTAATGCCAGATGGAGAAATATATCTGACTGGTTGAACGTATGACGTCACTCAGTACACAAGTCAGCGCATTAGATACACAAACTTATGGAAGAAAAATTAAGTTGTAAATCAGGTACTATTTTGGAACTTTAAATATTAATTTAACCATTAAAATCCCCCCCTAATGTGCAAATTATTTATGTAACTACTCAACTTATTTAAAAATATGTGTGTGTGTGTGAAGCTGTTTTAGTATTAAAATTTAGCTAATGTGTACTGGATGACGTAAGCAAGGACTGAATCAAATTCTTACAAGTAGCACTCGTTACCTTTCTATTCTCTTTACATTACCAGCAGCCAACAGGCTGTGACCTTCATATTGGCTGATTGATAATACAACGTTCATAAAATCTTGTAGATCATGCGATGCCCGAACAATTTCTCTCCAACTCTCCTGGTCCTGAGTCTACTCTATTCAATTACCAGCTACCCCTAATATCAACATTTCCTGCTCTATCTAGCTATCAGCTACCCCTAATATCACCAGTTCCTGCTTTATCTAGCTCTTAGCTACCCCCAGATCCACCAATTCCTGCTCTCTCTAGCTATCAGCTACCCCTAATATCACCAGTTCCTGCTCTATCTAGCTATCAGCTACCCCTAATATCACCAGTTCCTGCTCTATCTAGCTCTCAGCTACCCCCATTATCACCAGTTCCTGCTCTAGCTCTCAGCTACCCCCAGTACCACCAGTTCCTGCTCTATCTAGCTCTCAGCTACCCCCAGTACCACCAGTTCCTGCTCTATCTAGCTCTCAGCTACCCCCAGTACCACCAGTTCCTGCTCTATCTAGCTCTCAGCTACCCCCAGTACCACCAGTTCCTGCTCTATCTAGCTCTCAGCTACCCCCAGTACCACCAGTTCCTGCTCTATCTAGCTCTCAGCTACCCCCAGTACCACCAGTTCCTGCTCTATCTAGCTCTCAGCTACCCCCAGTACCACCAGTTCCTGCTCTATCTAGCTCTCAGCTACCCCCAGTACCACCAGTTCCTGCTCTATCTAGCTCTCAGCTACCCCCAGTACCACCAGTTCCTGCTCTATCTAGCTCTCAGCTACCCCCAGTACCACCAGTTCCTGCTCTATCTAGCTCTCAGCTACCCCCAGTACCACCAGTTCCTGCTCTATCTAGCTCTCAGCTACCCCCAGTACCACCAGTTCCTGCTCTATCTAGCTCTCAGCTACCCCCAGTACCACCAGTTCCTGCTCTATCTAGCTCTCAGCTACCCCCAGTACCACCAGTTCCTGCTCTATCTAGCTCTCAGCTACCCCCAGTACCACCAGTTCCTGCTCTATCTAGCTCTCAGCTACCCCCAGTACCACCAGTTCCTGCTCTATCTAGCTCTCAGCTACCCCCAGTACCACCAGTTCCTGCTCTATCTAGCTCTCAGCTACCCCCAGTACCACCAGTTCCTGCTCTATCTAGCTCTCAGCTACCCCCAGTACCACCAGTTCCTGCTCTATCTAGCTCTCAGCTACCCCCAGTACCACCAGTTCCTGCTCTAGCTCTCAACTACCCCCAGTACCACCAGTTCCTGCTCTATCTAGCTCTTAGCTACCCCCAGTACCACCAGTTCCTGCTCTATCTAGCTCTCAGCTACCCCCAGTACCACCAGTTCCTGCTCTATCTAGCTCTCAGCTACCCCCAGTACCACCAGTTCCTGCTCTATCTAGCTCTCAGCTACCCCCAGTACCACCAGTTCCTGCTCTATCTAGCTCTCAGCTACCCCCATTATCACCAGTTCCTGCTCTATCTAGCTCTCAGCTACCCTCATTATCACCAGTTCCTGCTCTAGCTCTCAACTACCCCCAGTACCACCAGTTCCTGCTCTATCTAGCTTTCAGCTACCCCCAGTACCACCAGTTCCTGCTCTATCTAGCTCTCAGCTACCCCCATTATCACCATTTCCTGCTCTATCTAGCTCTCAGCTACCCCCAGTATCACCAGTTCCTGATCTAGCTCTCAGCTACCCACATTATCACCAGTTCCTGCTCTATCTAGCTATCAGCTACCCCCAGTACCACCAGTTCCTGCTCTATACATTTTCTCCATTTGATCCTAGGTGTTCCCATGGGGTGGATCTACGTTAGCCACCCCTGCAGTCCCTTTGCTACATTCCCACCAGCCCATTTCAACCTACGGAATTCTATAATCCTGGGTTCTTCTGTTTCCTGACATTCTTCTGTAAACCTCTTCGTTGTTCCTCTGTCTCACACTCACTTTATTTAATGTTCCTAGAATAATTATTATTGTGTTCTTTCTTTCAAATATTTCTAGGGGGCTCTAATAATTTTTCATATTTTTCAATATTTCCAGCCCATACGTAGCTATTACTACAGTGTTATATAATTTTATTTTGGTGCGGATGGAGATTTATATTTCTGAGCACTTATCAAGTTAAAACAGAATCTGTCTACCTTCTGTATTCTCTCTTATGATATATGTTCCAAATTCATTCTTAATCGTAAATCAAGCTTCTAGATATTTGAGTTTTTTGCGCTGATTTGAAACTCATTCAATTATCAATATACAATACAATTTTTATAGGAAGGGCCTTTCATAAAATTCAAACGTATTTCACAGTGTATATTGATAAAATTTTACTTTATTATTAGTTTTTATAATATCTATCAAAAGTAACAGCAGTGGATCACATGACTTGACTAGAAACTTTTATAGCGGTCAGATAAGGTTCTTCCAGTGGCGGCTCGTCATTTTAGAAGCTGGAGGGCGCAGCCTGTTTACTTCATAAATTATTTCTAAATAATATATTTAAAAGAAGACACAAATTTCGGAATATGTTTTGCTAAATATTAATTTAGTTAAACTCAAAAATTAATATCACAAACAACATGGAAAGATAAAAAAAACTTCCTCTAAAGGACGTGGATGTGTTGTAGAAACTCTGCATTTGTGTAATGTGCATAAATATATAGGTTTGTATGTTTTCACTTTGTTACATACAAAATTCAGGACATGGCCTACCTAATGAATTATATTATCTTTTTTTATCAAGTGTTAATCTTGCAATATTCGTTGTCTTAATTGCCTGAATTGAACTATTCATATTAAGCCTAGTTACAAAAAATATTAAAACATTTAACTCAAATAAACATCCTAAAAGAACCCTACATAATATTATTATAAACGCACATGCCACACACATCCTCAAGATGCAGGAGCACGCAGGATGACTGACAACAAGTGTTGTTGGTTCACGCTATACACATTTCACAAGCTTTCAACCTTAGGGCGCGTAAGGGAGTGCACCTTCAATAGAAGAATAAGCAATGCTAGCTAGCTAGCTAGTTATAGCAGGAGGACAATGGGTAACCCTTTATAGGGCAAGACTTTTTTTTTACCAGAAAATTATCTAATAAAATTTTACTGTTTTGTGTATCTACTAATCACAGTTTTCTATGATTTTTGATTTTTAATGTTATCAGTGCTGCTGATAAAGGGTGGTAAATATACTTACCACCAACCTATTACACCACAAGCAAACCTAGTATTGGATTGTGGTAAATATATTTACCACATCTGCAATAATATTATTTATTATTTGTATTCCAATTTATTTATTTTACACAAACTATTTAAAATTTTTAAAAGAACCTAACACTTGTATCAGTATTATTTTTCGTTATTACAGCTATTTTAATAAATAATAAAATCACAAAGCATGATATATAAAAAAAAATACAATCTTCAGGTGCACCCCTAAAATGTTTAATGCATTCTCAAATATTACCTAGGCCTAATAAATTGTATTTATACACTAATATTATCATTATATGGTTGTCAGCATAAATAATTTGTAAATGTATCAAACTTATGTTAGACTAAACTAGCATAGGCATAAACCCATTTTTACAGAAAAGAAAATATAACCTTAAATACACTTAGGAATGGTTATTACAATATATTATCTTTGCGCTTCATAACACTGGAGTTATGAAGTATTATTCTAAAAGAAGACATCCTTACCATTTTAATGGTATGTTATTATTAAATATTAGCTAAATAATAAAAAAAAAATATACAAACCTAGAGTGTTGGACAAGTAGAACACCACCATCAAATAACTTTAACTTTATTTCAATCCGTTTACTGATAAAAATCATAAATAAATTCAATAATACATTTTTAAAATATACCTAAAAGTATAATAAACACTTTATAATATACAGATAAAAACAAATACTATACATCGACCATTAAAAAAAATAAACAGTCCCCAAAATGTCTTGAAAACTAAACTGAAGTGCGCCTCAATGCTAGGTGGTATACAGGTTTACCACAAACTATATTCTTTGTTGTAGCCATTGGTATACAGATTTTACTAGACTTGGTAATTTTATTTAGAGTACATATTCATAGCTATTATTGAAATATACCATAAGGGTTAGATTCATTTAGCTATGTCAGACAATATTGTGACATATTCGATGTGGTAAATCTATTTACCACAAACCTATAAAGGGAAAAGGAGGGAAGGTTTGGTTTCACTAAGTCAGGCGCTGACCATCGCGCGCCTGACTGCATGCCATTTGAAGACAAGAGGTGAAGGGGTGGGAAGGTTTGGTTTCCAATATCAGGCGCTGACCGCCTCGCGCCCAACCGCATGCCATTTTAAAAACATTCCCTGCTATTATTTAAACCAAAAAACATATTTTCTTGAAACTATTATGGCAAGATAAAATTGTCGTGAGAGTGCGAATAATAACTTTAAAAAGGAACTGGGGATTCGTGGGGTTGGGGGGCGCGCGCCTCCGCGCCTTAGGGACGAGCCGCCCCTGGGTTCTTCATAGGAAAATATAGGACTACTACAGTATCAACCACTTGTTCAGGTGTTATAATCACGAACGGAGGGGTAGTATTCGCCGCTTGTGTGGGAAAGGTCTTAAGGTGGTGTTGTAGGGGGTGCAAGAAATGGCCAGTTTTTTGCAGTTTTTGTATCAAAACTTATTTTGGTCAAAATAAATCAATTAATTCTTCAATAGAAACATAGATATTAATTTTATTCACAGGGTGGTATCAACAGTTGTTGTTTATGTCATGAATATAGCAACATTAGATGACAAACTTTTTAAATAAAGAGAAAAAGTTGTCATTAAATTCCGGGACACCCTTGACAGATATTCAACAACTGTTGGGGTCTCCTGTAAAAACACTGCCCTAAGCTCGCGTTTTCTGTACTCTCACCTTAATTTCATGCTCTACTATCCTTAAGATGATATTATAGTGTCATATTTATTTTATTATTGAAATAATGGTGATGGAGATTAGGGTTGGAATCCCTGTTGGTATACATAGATTTTTTTCCTCCATTAAATGGTTTCCGAATCTCATCCCACGCAGATGCGAGTACATTAACAGCAAAATTCTAACTTCCTCACTCTTACTCCATTAGTGCAATTAACGTACGGGTGTAACAAGAGCTGGTACTAAAACATTCTGTAAATAATAGTAATATAAAACCAAATCTGTTAGTAATGGCGCTTTCTACAAAGTCTGTCGAGACGGAGTTGGAGGCAGTTTTAGGTGGAGTTGGGAGTAGGTAAAAATGTGTATCATTTTAATTTTATACTTTTTTATTCTTTTGGACCAATATTTGTTATTTTGCTTGATAAATTTATTCAACTATAAATTCACAATATCAAAGAAGCTTCCTATGAAGTAACCTGTAATTGATCATTTTACTATAGCAAATTTATTATTATTATTAATTAATATACTTTAGCATTTCATGAAGGAGTTAGAGTTGGACAGTAGAAAAATAGAGGAATCAGAATTAAAATAGAGGAATCGGACAGTCGAAGGCTTGTCATACCTACTCCATAGCCCTACTTCTACAATAAATAATAACCTCTCTCCCCATATTGTTGACAATAATAATAATAATATATACTCTTTAAGACGTGGGTTATCAGCTAGTGCTGAATGCTAATCCTATTATGTCTAAACCAATACTATACAAAGTCGAATAGTCCCAAACAGATTTAACTAATTAATTAAACAGGTTTATAGTTCAAACAATGGAATCATAGAACTAACTATAAAACTAAAGGTGTGCAGTTTAAAATAAACTACAACTAAAGAATTTCCTAACAGACAAAAGAGTTTATGATGCATACACATTATTAAAAAAAAGAGTCACATCGACAACAATAACTGCAAGTATTGACCTGTTTTGTTTCAGTGTTAAACATTGAATAAAGTAAATAAACATACACTAATTACACGTATAAATAATACAAATTATAAATATGTACTATTATATGTAAATTAAATAAACAAATAATTTGTGTAGACATTTATATGTACAAGCTATACACAGTTATTTGTGATGCCAAATATTACCAAGATACCCATTTGGAACCAAATCATTAAAGCCATTTGTAAAATATTACAAGTTTTTGAAAACTAAGTCATTAGTAAACTAGCCTTCAACGAACTTTTGCCCATAAACCTATGTCATATCAAACCAATCCTAGATATGCGTTTTAAACAAAATCGTTAGTCATTTTTGAAAAATTTGGAATTAAAGAAAAATTACTCATCAGTAAACTACCCTTAATCGAAGAACTAGGGTAAAAAAAATAACATTTTGAGGTATAATCTTATAATATATAGATATCAAGTTTGAACAAAATCCATCAAACCGTTTTGGATCCGGGACAGACAGACAGAATTGTAAAATCAACTTTTTTTGTTTTGTGTTTACATAAAACGTAAAAATTTGCCACTATCTCGAGATCTATATTTTTCATGATCACAATACTTTCTCTTGATGTAAGAAAGTAAAAAAGGATAGACAAACTTAATATAAATAAGTTTTTATCAGCACGTTTCCCTACCCGTTCAGATAGGTACTACAGTAATTAAAGGAAATGTTTCAGGGAAGAGTGTAAGCCTCCCTATTTATGTATTCTTATACTCTTAACAAACAAGTTGGTTACAAGAGGTTTTTTTATTCAACAAAATTACAAAAAAAGGCTCTATGAGAGAGTGAGGCATGCCCATCGTTAGGCACTGTATCCATACACAGGCCGAAGAGTAATAATAATACAACCAAAATGTGGGACGCCTCCCCGAGTTCATAAATGGCCAAATAAACAATTTAAAAAATTACGGTTAAATTGACCTTCGCACAAATCTGGTAGAACTAACAATAATTATGAAAGATGGCGTTAGTAAACCCTAGACTATGGTAATATCAAAAGGATATTAGCTAGTCGCCATCAGCGACTCTCATTTTATCAGAATAATAGACAAAATGTTTTAGATAAAAGAATATCTTAACAGCCATAAATGGGTGTAATAGAAATATACAATAAAAATAGAAAAAATCGTTAAAGTTAAGGAAACTAACGTTAAACATTTCAACTAGAGTCAAAAGAATAAGCACGCCGATTCGCGGCCCCTGATTTGACCAACAAAGAATAAATCTCCGACGTTTAACCATAACAAATAAACTTCCCATTAATAACACCTGACATAATCTTAAAACATAGGATTTAGGAAAATTACAATATAATACAGCCCAATGCAACACAGGACCAAAAATGGCGGAGTTCTAAAACGTAAACCCATCCGTGAAGCGGATAAAAGAGTCTCCCTGTCATACAACAGTATTACGTTTAGCCAAAACGGCTCTACAACTTTATCGTTCTTATATAGTAGGTGTCCATCTGAATCTTAAGTAAAAAGAGCCTTGTTGACATCTTTTGACATGATTCTTTTTAGCACCACGTCTTACTACCCATGTACTAATTACGCTAATGGGTCAGGGATAATAAAGGTTGAATTTAGAGGAAGTGTACCCGCAATTTCATGGGGAAAGATTGGTAAACCATTTATGAGAAACCCCTCTCAGTACACCCGGCCGAGATCGAACCACGATCTCCCCGTCATTGGCAGTCTAGTATATTGCGAGAGTAGCTTCTTAGACCATGCGGCCACCGAGGTGGATGACTTCATTTTGACGTAAGCCATATTTTGCCATGTTTTATCTAATTTAATTACGTGGATGTGGTATTATCGTAGTATTTTTAGTATATAAAGACATATTAAGGGTCACTAGCTCCCGGGACGTCACTTACGAGGGAAACTACCAATTACGCTTACCGTACCTGCTTTAACGCCACGGGGAGACTAAAAACTTCCATCTCACCAAATATTTAAGTGATGGGTGATCAACCTTCGAACACACATTTCCTTAGCAATCTCGCCCGCAGCCCTGAGGTTGGTTTGGTTTGTTTGTGTATCATTTCCTTAGCAATCTTGCCCGCAGCCCTGAGGTTGGTTTGGGTTGTTTGTGTATCATTTCCTTAGCCTTTTTGCCCGCAGCCCTGAGGTTGGTTTGGGTTGTTTGTGTATCATTTCCTTATCATTTTTGCCCGCAGCCGTGAGGTTGGTTTGGGTTGTTTGTGTATCATTTCCTTATCCTTTTTGCCCGCAGCCGTGAGGTTGGTTTGGTTTGTTTGTGTATCATATCATTAGCAATCTTGCCCGCAGCCCTGAGGTTGGTTTGGTTTGTTTGTGTATCATATCATTAGCAATCTTGCCCGCAGCCGTGAGGTTGGTTTGTTTGTGTATCATTTCCTTAGCAATCTTGCCCGCAGCCCTGAGGTTGGTTTGGGTTGTTTGTGTATCATTTCCTTAGCAATATTGCCCGCAGCCCTGAGGTTGGTTTGGGTTGTTTGTGTGTGTCATATTCTTGAGAAAACCAGCGCAATGTTGCTATGAGCTAATTATTACTAGATTCAATTAGTGGAGCTGTTAATTAGTGTTGTGCTCACGTGATAGGGTCCTCATTAAGTTCAGAAGGGTTGAATTGTTGGGGCATGTGTATTTGGTTGCATATGCTGTGGGCGGACAGTTTAACGGAAGGTTCCGGACATGCCATTATAAATCTGGATCGGCTAAAATCAAAACACATTCTTTTTGTTGGATTTTAGGCTACGTATTAGAGTTAAATAAACGAATACACTTAAGATAGGGATGTAATAGACACAAGAAAAGGTCAGCATTTAAATTTTTTTTATATCAAAAGCTTTTTTGATCAAAATAAGACAAACCTTTCTTCAGTAGAAACAAAGAGTTTCATTTTCTTCCCATGGTAATAAAAACAATTGTTGAATATATGTCATGAGTGTCCTGACATTTAATGACAACTTTATCTCTTAATTTAAAAAGTTTCTCATCTAATGCTAAAATGCTCATGACAGATATTCAACAATTATTGTTGTGTTCACCATGTGAAGACAATTAAACTATATGTTTAAATTGAAGCAATATTGTGTTTATTTTGAACAACAATGTTTTGCTAAAAGAACTGCAAAAACATTCCTCCCCTACATCCTCACCTTAAAACTGGCTCTGATAGAAAGGTCAAGACAGCCATTTTGTTAAATATTTTAATAAAAAGGCGTATAAAGGAAAATCTATGACAGTATCGATCGTTAAATGACGCCGGAACATGGAAGTAAACCAGTAATTTTTTATTTGAAAATTAAAACAAACGCTTTTAAACTAAATTAAAATAACTAGCTAATATTTGTATGTTCATAATTATTTTATTTCATATCTAGGGCATTATTTGAACTTATAACTTATCACAGAAAATTCTACTGCTGGATTATATCATGATTTTAAGGTTGATATTTTAATTTAATACATGCAAAATACTAATGAACGTCTTAGATAAAGCTAAAAAAGGTATCTAAAAATGTATTTACCATACTTTTTTTAATAAAGTAGAAAAATAATATAAGAAATTCCTCCACTCGAAAGTAAATGAAATAAAACTATCCTGCGATACATTTTACTTCTTTACCTTTCCAATTGGCTCCATTACTGCTTCTTTTTTATTTATTACACTTTTTAACCACGTATAACTTAAAATAATAAACTAATCCCACACTGAAATCTTTACTGATCGTTTTTTTGTCCTTGCCTGCCACTTCTTGGAATCTAGTACTTTCCGTGAGTTAAAAGTTTTGGCCCCTTATAAATTTTATTTATTTTCCTTCAGCCTCATCTTGGATTCATATAAAATTCTAGCTCCCATTTCCTCCCCCACCCAAGCGGCCCCCTGCAGGGCTATGTGACAGGTCATACTCGACTGTTGTGCGGAGAAGTGAAACGGCCGGGCGCAGTCTCTCCACCTTGCCGCTACGCGCGCCACCCGTGAGGTTTCGTCATGCCGTGCCATACGCGTCGCTGTCAGTTTGACTTCAGGTTCTCTGGAGAGTGGTAAGTGGTTGCGTTGGTTCCTCACCTCTGGTTATCGCTGAATCGCGCCGGAAAATGTGTATCATATAAGTCGAATTAATATGACTTTTCGCTTTGTCCTGACCTCCTTGTCTGTGTGCGTGTTGAGAAATATCCTCTAGCTAAAGATTATATTTATTTTTGAATAAGTTTTAAAGAGGAAGGAAACAATGATGACCTCGCGATTAAGACACAAAACGGAGGGGGGGAATTGTGTTTATGATTATGAAGATGTTTCTGATATGTGAGCGGAGCTATAATTGTATAAAGGATGGTGCTGAGACTCTAGTGAGGAGCGTGTGTTTCTGCAAGTGTTGGAGAGGGGCTGGCTTAGTTATTATGTTGGTGAGGACAGGCGAACATGTTCACTACAGGTAAAGGACATATATTACTGTATTAATGATCAAAACTTGGGTGTGGAGGGTTTTCACGACTTACAACAAACTATTTAGTTTTGCGAAGGCAATTTCTAGACGCACGGCTATGTCAAAACATGATTTACAAACCCGCTTCGGTGGTCGAATGGTCTAAGGCTTCTCTCTCGCAATAGACTAGCCTGTCGATGACAGAGAGATCAGGGTTGGAACCCGGCTGCAAGTAATGAGGTTGGTTCCCCCCTAAATTGTTCCCCAATCTCCTTTCACGCACATGCGGGTGCACTTCAAACAGAGTCAAACTTCCTCATTTGTAACACATTTGCCTAGCTAGTAGATAAGCTTATAACTTGAATGGGTTGTAAGACGCGGTACTAAAAAAAAACTGCAACCAAACATTTAATATCAAACGCCCAACATTTATTTATTAGTCTATTATTGGGGTTTAGACGCGCCCCAACATTAAAATCGAGAATGTCAATATCTAGGTGATAGAACAAACATATTTTCATAAATAGGCTTACTCAAAATTATTTTAGGCACTTCTGGTATCAAACCAGTGTATGTTTGTCTCGTGTTTTGCAAAACGTATCTCAGTTGGGAATCGAACCCAGACCTTCCCAGGAACGACCTAAATAACTGGTTGACAACTAGTCCACCGGAATAACTTTAACAGCTTGGCTGTAGGAACAGGCTAAACTATCTGTAGTATGTCACACTAGCATCTAGACTGTAGGAACAGGCTAAACTATCTGTAGTATGTCACACTAACATCTTGGCTGTAGGAACAGGCTAAACTATCTGTAGTATGTCACACTAACATCTAGGCTGTAGGAACAGGCTAAACTATCTGCAGTATGTCACACTAACATCTAGACTGTAGGAACAGGCTAAACTATCTGTAGTATGTCACACTAACATCTAGGCTGTAGGAACAGGCTAAACTATCTGTAGTATGTCACACTAACATATAGGCTGAAGTAACACTTTAGTTTAGGATTTTTCATATTATTAATGACGGGGAGATTGGATTTTGAATTTTGTTATGGTGTACTGAGGGTTTTATCCTTCATTTTGTTCCACTCTCCCTCTACGCAAATACTGGTACACTTCCTCTATAGTTCAGTCTTTCTTATCCCTAACACACTAGCGTAATTAGTACTTAATCGTACAGGTAGTAAGATGCAGTGCCTATAAAAAACTGCATACTCCATATCGACAAGGTATTTAATTTCTACAGCCGAGTCCACTAAATCCAGAGCTGAATAATGCATATAATAGTAAAAGAAAATAACAAATAAAGAAAGCACATCCTTAAGATTCTTTGATTACACAGGCATATTCCAAGATCTACCTTGCTATTTTTCTTGGTTTTGTAGATACCCGTGTTGGTAGTCACGCGTTCTTTAGGAGTGAGGCTGGAAATAATATAGAAGTTAAAAAAAGTTCCAGCGTCACATTCTCAAGTTTCCCTGAGTACATGTGCTAAGCTATTCCCGTTCAATGTTTTATAGTTCTGGAGCTTTCCAGCTTGGGTTGGAGGAGGACGTGATAAAAGGCCAGTTTTTTGCAGTTTTCGTATCAAAACAATAAACTATTGCTCCAGCGGAAACATAGAGTTTAATTTTCTTCACATTGTAATATCACCATTTGTTGAATATCTGTCATGACCATGGCCATAGGCGCCGACTTGTAAATAATATTTGGGGTGCTCTAGATAAATGAAAAAGTGGCAAAAGTCACCAATTAATTCCTCACTTCCCGATTAATGTCTGGCAGCAAATTTCACTTCTGAAAACTCGTCGGTAGACCTAAAGTTAGAGTTTTTACTTGTAAGACTGAACAACAGAGACGTCATTCAATCGCTCTTGGCCCATAGTAGACCTTTACAGAGACAAGAGAATGAACGCTCAGTTGTACAGGTGGACACTGGTATTGTAATAACTAGTTTAATAAACTTAACAAGCTCTGACAGCATGTCACGAGGAAATTCTTCTTTTCTGAGAATCTGTTATGCGATGCATGCTTGATCTAGAGATATCTAACATCGTATCCCTGTGTAACAAAACCCTCTCCTCGCCTAAGTCATCGCCATAAAATAACATAATCTCCTAAAGTTCCCTATCACCTTTATGCAAACAATCTTTTCAATTTTTTCAAGATGATCTGACACAACTGTATCAGTGCGATTATGTAGGCAGGTCACAACATTGTAAAAAATTTTGTAAAAATAAAGTCGATACAAATCTTCAGGCGCTGATTGGACATGTGGAATAGATCCAGAATCCAAACGTCGAGGTGGGAGTCGGTTGCGTGGGAGTTCTGGTTCAAATAATGCTAATGTTGCTGATTTTTGCGTTACTTCACTCCAGAACTGAGAAAAACCCTCACCCTCACGCAAAGAAAACTGGGCTGTGAAGCGCAGTGACTGCAGAATACACAGCTTTCTTGAAAGACAAAGTTTCTTTTCTGCAGCGCAGTATTGGCTGCATCATCATGGCTGAAATTGTTCACGAGTAAGCTTATGTGGTAAAAAAAAAATCAATTGAGTGCAACTGCAATAAGAATCCGTTCGCTTTTGCACCACCATCTGACTTTTCAGTTTTTGATGTTGAAGCCAGGAATGTAATCAATTCATGCTAATTCTTAAGCATGGAATTCAGTGGAAGGAATCATGCTGTCCATCTTGTTGGACAGAACGTTCTGAGATTTGTGGACTCTTGTTTGCAACTGGCTGAAAAGTGCAAGTCGTTTCTATGAACTTTTTACAAAGTTAATAAGTTCCCGTGCTGTTTTAAGAGTATTTCTACACCCAGTGTGCAAATGAACACTTTCTTGAATCATTATATTCAAATAGTTTGCCAGACAGTGAACATTGCCGTTGGCTCCAACTGCTGCACCTGGAATCGTTGATTGCACCACTCATGCTAGCAGCTCCATCGAAAGAAACACTGTCTCCAGCAATCTTTGACTGAAAGATTGAATCTCTGTAATACATATATTAAAATGTTAGAAAGACTCATAGCTGTATTGCTGTCAATTTGATAAAAACCAAAGAATAATTCATTTTCACTCATATCTTTCGATACAACTATGACGTCGGCTGTTTCATCCATAAAAACTGCATAATATTGTGATTCTAAAATACAAGCCACAAAGACAGGAGTAATTTATGAGCCATTAATTTCAAGATTTCGTTACTTATATCCTGTGATACCCACGTATATTAATCCCTTGCAAGGCACTGCTTCAATACTGGGCAATCTTCACACCTAAGCTGTAGTAAATTAATAAAGTTGCTCATTTCGTCACTATGATCTCGAATCACTAACCCTTGAGTAGCCACATATCTCAAAGTTGATATTATCTTAATTAGAGCTGTCCTAGATTCCTTCATTTGTTGTTTATTTGCAGTGACTAGCTGAGAGTTGACATTTAACTGCATATGGGATTTCGTAACTGACTCGCAATGACAACATGATTTTATCATGCTTAGCAAATTTTTCTAACGCTTCGTGCCAGTTTTGAAACCCTTCATTGATAAATGTAGTTTCTAATTTAGTCGAAAATGTTAACAACTTAATTTCGTATGCATCCTGACGAATTTTACACAAAACAATGTCTTTTTTCTCTTTATATGTAATCCATGGATAGGTAGTCATCCATTTTTTTTAAATATCTTTTACCTTTAGTATTTGCATTTTTTATCTGTGTTTTAACCATCTTGAGTGGAGTTGGTTCGAAACATCCTCTTGTTCTCGGTATTTTTTATTTTCACTTGCACTTGTGTTGTTTGTCCTCCGCACTACTATCCATAGTCCCGTGTTGTGAACTGTGTGATGTAGAGGACAGACGTGCACAAGTCACAACACGAGTCTTGCCACTAACCAAGTAGAAACATGTTGACAAATGTCCATTCACGAGTGGCTAGTTATACCAACCTACTCACGCTTGCTTTATGCTTTCTCATCAGATGGAAGCACCTGACATTGGCTACGTTAGAAAACACTGTTCCAAGATAGAACTAGCGCAGTAATATTAAGGTTTTAAAACGGCTGAAATATTGGGGGTGCTGAGCCCCCTAAAAGTATTATCGTGGGTGCTTGGTACGCAAAGCACCCCCACAGTCAGCGCCTATGACCATGGCGGTATTAGATGAGACACCTTTTAAATGAACAGGAAAAAATTGTCATTAAATTTCACGACTCCCTGGACAAATATTCATTAACTGTTGAGGTAACCCGCTATGTGGAGAAGTTAAACATTATATTCATACTGGAGAATTATTAGATTTATTTTACCAAACATTTGTTTTTATTTAAAAAAAAATACTGGGCTTTTCTTGTGTCCACTTCCACAATAGGCATCATTTTAATTTATTTGAGGTATTTAACGTGCAATTTCTGAACCGACTGATTATATCAGCACGCTACTTATAAACTAACTTAACTCTATAACAAACACAACATCCAGCCCCCAGCCGTCACTTCATCACTGTGAAAGGGGAAACCCACATTAACTCACCAGTAATCAATTGTTTGGCCATGCCGGGAATCGAACCCGGATCCATTAGCTCAGTAGACAGACACGCTATCGGCTGGGATAAGGTGTCGGACCCCTAGGTATAAAACTCACAATATAAAATAAGGGTAAAGATAATTAATCCGAGATTCACACCCCAGTATTTCCTCCGGCACGTGAATATCTGCCAAATGTTGTATCTTTTCTTGGTTTTAATGTTAACTGAAGCAGTGGTCAAGCTGTTGAAGATGCCAGGTTCACCAAAGTATTTATTATAAATAAACGCTCACTCTCACACTTCTATGTTTTATATAATGAGAATGAAATGAACCAGATTTCTGGATTTTGAAGTAACCCGCACCAGCAGATAAATCGCTTATGGCGTTGTCAGGGTCTTACATAATTTTTTTAAATACGCTTAAGATACACATCATCAGACATTCTTAAGTTCCTTTGCAAAGTTTCAATGTTATCACGCAAATGTTCATAAGATTTTAGTTGGTTATTTTTTCGTCTACGCTGGGGTCTCAGCTGCCTTTTAATGGGTTAACTCAGCTTTCTGTCAGACTATTTGCTAGGCCTATTTAAATGTAAGACCAAATCAAATAAATGTTTTAACGCTACCTACGTGTAATTTTTATTTTGTTAAAGCAACACGATTTGCCTACAAATGTAAGTACAAAAACAACACCAAATATATTTTCTCTTTGTATTTAAGATTGAAATGCATTTTGTGATTACTCTTTGGATTGCAATTGATTTGGCGATCAAGTAAGACAGAAAAATAAATTCTACATTATATAAAAGAATATAACCCTTTTTTTTTTAGCACTGACCCATTTGAGCTATACGTTGATGTACTGACTACGCTAATTGTTTTAGGGATTAGAAACGTTATATTCAGAGGAAGTGTACCCGCATTTGCGTGGAAGGAGAGTGGACAACCATTTAGGAAAAATCACTCTCAGGATACCCAACCGAGATTCGAGCCTCGATATTCCCGTCATCGGCAGACTAGCCTACTGAGAGAGAGTAGCGCGTTAGACCATGCGGTCACCGAAGCTGGTGGTAAACACAACATTTATAACGTGGTTTAAGACAGAATATTTAGAGAAAAAAATCTGTATAATTTTATTTTAATAGGAACACCCCCTCCCCCCCCTCTCTCTATCTCTCTCTCTCTCTCTCTCTCTCTCTCTATATATATATATATATATATATCCTATGTTTTAACCGGACGTCTAAGCTGTATCCACGCAAGATTCCAGCACAATCGGTTTAGTGGTTTTTGTTAGAGAGACGTCATTTTTATATTATACTACCAGAAGTAGCTGGCGTTGCCCGTGGTAACAACGCATTGGGTTGCGTGGCTACCCCTGGCAATGATTTTCTTCCTTTCAAACGTCTCGAAGGGCTTTTGTTACTGTTGCTATGAAGACACAATCACATAAACATCGAAATAAAACCTTGAGCAGCCTTGCCATGACTGTAGCTTACGTAAGGTTGTTTTTTAAAATCTAGAATCTTGGTAATATAACATTTGCAAAAAACTTCTGATTTTTTTTATTTATTTAATTCAATTTATTCAATAATTTGTCAATTATAGAAATAATAATAATATTATTATTATAAACAATTAAAACTATTTAATTTGACATATCTTACGATTCATTACGTGGGAGGAGGTAAGAACCGGTATCGAAAATTATGAAGAAAAAAAGCCTTACATTCCCTGTTTGGGAATCTTACTACTTCTCATAATAAACGAAGGGCATCATTGTAATTTTAATTACATTAAACAGGACCATAATTTAATAGCTGTTTACCAACATGTATTCTCAATTCAATCATATCCTAACTGTACTATTGTGACGTACACAGATTATATATAATATTCTACTGAACCTAAGAGTTGTCAAAACTGTAAATTTGCCCTCGTTTAAAAATGTCCTCTAAGGGGCTAGTTAAACGCTAAGTTATCATCGTGTGCAGTTTACAGCCCATCCAGTTAATAATTTCAAATGATGATAAACTTATTTCAAGCATTCACAAGACAGCTTTGCTATATGACACAGGGCACAATGTTCGTGGAAACAAGGAAAGGTTAGAGCAGGGAATATTGATAAAATTAATAGAAATGGAATTCTTTAGATAGAATCAATTAGCTGCATCACCCACCTTGGTGGCTGCATGGTCTAAGACGTCACTCTCACATTAGACTAGACTGCCACTTACCGAGAGACACGGGTTAAAATTCCGGTCGGGTAATTGAGTTTTTTCCTCAAAATGGTTTCCCACTCTCTTTCCACGCCAATGTGGGTTCATTTTCTCTAAAGGCCTACTTTCCTAATCCTCATTCTATTAGCGTGATTTATTGTATGCATATTACCTGAACGGGTACCAAGACGCAACGGGAAAAAATTAATTTAAAATAATTTCGATCAACAGCTGTTTTAATAATAATATGAAGGTGACCTGGTGGTCTAGGGGTAAGGTGTCAGACTTCTATGCTGGCGGCCGGGGTTCAATCCTCGGTCCCGGCAAAGATTTATCTGATTACCAAACCCTTCCTTCACCTCTGACAAGACATCTTGTGAATGTGGGGAATGCCAGGCCTCCACCGTGGTTCGGATTCCACGTTAAACTGTAGGTCCTTCATTTCATCTCACAATCACCCTACCATTACACATTAGCGTAAGTGCGTATAACCCGAACGGGTAGTAAGACGCGGCGCTAATAATAATAATAATATATATCATTCACGTTTACCATTTATAGGACTAGCACTATACATTTCTTAACTATCAACATTAAGATGTTTTCAAAGCCAATCACGAATCACAGCAACGTGAAAGTTATTGTTTTATTTCATGGCCGTTAGAGTTCGTTGTGCGGGGAGGAGGAGGAAGCCATTTATAGAAATACTACTCTTAATAAACTGTCTGGGATTCAAACCCCGACCTCCCAATTATCAACAAACTGGACTAGACGAGACTTCTTCCTCTGTGATGCAGGGGACTAGAAATAGATGGATATATTGGTAAGCTTCAGACTATAAGTTTGTGTTTGTTCGTTCACTAGTCTATTATAACATTTACGAGTTGACTAATCTGTAACCTTAGCTCAGTTAGTGACGCGTGTGTCTATTGAATTAATTATCCCAGGTTCGATTACCGGCACGAGCTACGAACGTATCATTGGTGGAATCGGTGCTTATCTTTTAACAGTGATATATCAATATATGGAGGACTGGGTGTTGTGTATTTTCTGAGATATACAACTAAGTTAGTTTGTAAGACATTAGTCAGACTGTTCATAAAGGGCTTTTTAAATATCCCAAAATGAAATAAATACAAGATAACTAGAACAAAATAAGCCTATAAAATGGCTCTGTTCCCTCTGTTTAAAATTCTTCATCAGACCCTGACCGGACTAAACTTAATTAACTACTGCGGACCGTGTCTAATTAAGGTCATGTGTCGCTGTGGGGAGGAATCGATCCAGGTACCCGTCCAAACACGTGTCATAAGATCCTAGTTTCATTGTCCACTCAGACCAGATTGGAACAGCTCCTATCACAATTATAACTGACATAATATAATGCTTGCGACAGCTTAACGCCAGTAGAGGAGGATAAGTCGGGAATGTAACCAACAGCAGAGTAGTAGGATAGCTCTCCACACTGGTTATAACCATTAGAGAGGAGGCTTAAGGTGGGAATGTAACCAACAGCAGAGTTGTAGGATAGCTCTCCACACTGGTTATAACCATTAGAGAGGAGGCTAAGTCGGGAATGTAACCAACAGCAGAGTTGTAGGATAGCTCTCCACACTGGTTATAACCATTAGAGAGGAGGCTAAGTCGGGAATGTAACCAACAGCAGAGTTGTAGGATAGCTCTCCACACTGGTTATAACCATTAGAGCGGAGGCTAAGTCGGGAATGTAACCAACAGCAGAGTTGTAGGATAGCTCTCCACACTGGTTATAACCATTAGAGAGGAGGCTAAGTCAGGAATGTAACCAACCAACAGCAGAGTTGTAGGATAGCTCTCCACACTGGTTATAACCATTAGAGAGAAGGCTAAGTCGGGAATGTAACCAACAGCAGAGTTGTAGGATAG
>CABFVZ010003025.1:68879-90659 GCA_902151445.1 Timema monikensis
TGATATCAAATTATTTTATTATTATTTATTTAGCACCGCGTCTTACTACCCGTTCGGGTTATACGCTTAAGTACTAATTACGCTAATGGATTAGGAATTGGGAAGGTTGGATTTAGAGGACGTGAACCTGCACTTGCGTGGAGGAAGAGTGGAAAACCATTTAGGAAAAACCACCTTCAGTTCACTCGACCGAGATTCGAACCTCGATCACCCCGTCCTTGGCAGTCGAGCTCAACACGACTAGCGCATTAGCCAACTACGCCACCGAGGAAGGTGATATCTAATTAAAGTGACAGCTGTAGATCTCATGACTTGACGTATAAATACGTGAAAGTAGATCTTGTAACTTTTCTCACACTCAGATTAAGCTCTTCCCATGAGACTGAATGAACTGTGTATTTCACTGTCTTATTGTACTAACGTGAGCTGTCAGTTTTTAAAATCCTTCTAAGATCTATCCATCACTAAATAATATCAAATTAAAACGTATTTTTTACTGGAGTATTTAACGTGCACTTTTTAAATTCATACACAGTAGCATACGACTTACAAACTAACTTAACCCAGGATAATACGCATTAAATGACAAACCCAGCATTTACTAGTGGAATATTAGAACGCATGATTATTGTTATTTATTATTATTATTATTATTATTATTATTACTACTACTACTACTACTACTACTATACTATAAAGCCACACGGCTCACTCACTCACTGATATTAATATTTTCCCATTTTCAGATGAACTAGAAACTTGAAATTTGGTAAACTTATAGCTTCTAGCCTGTAACCGACGGCCAAATTCCAAATATATGTATTTTAATTTTAAACCCCGAAAAAAATTCAAAATGGCGGAGCAACTTTAAAGTCTGTGCGGACCTTTCTTTGGAGGTTTCTTGTGGCTAAACGGTAAGACCTACGAGAAAAGTGAGTTATTAAATAAAGAATAAATAATCTTAGTTATCCACTCAAGAGTCGAACCAGGATTGTGTATAATTGTTAGTAGACCACTTTACCCACTTAGTCAATGGGAATATGGTAGATAGATATTACTAAATATATATACTTAATTCCTTACTAAAAATCTTTGTAGTTTTTGAGCTCTTCAAATAAGTTGCGCTGTAAAATATAAAAATAATTAAAAAAGAATTAAGTTACTAAAGCAACTGTAACTTTTCTGTCACTGGCACTTTTATTTGTCCATTTTCTTTTGTTGCTTCCCTGCTTATAGCTTTTTTTATTTTATTTTAGTCATTGTAAATTTTCCCCACTAATTATCTGTGTGAACTAAGCCTCCGTTAATGATGGTAAAGAGGGGAAGGGATCGCCAAGTCGCTTGGTTTACATTCAACTGACATTGCTTTTAATTCTCCTACCGCTAATTGGTTTGTTTTTATAATAAATTGAATTAAAGTAATCTAAATATTGTATTGGTGGTAATGGACTTTGGAGAAGGGCGCGGCTATGTAGTCTTTGGTTATAACTAGTATTGTTAGTGTTACTATAGATACTAGGGCTGTGATTATCACATATTATTATACATGTATGGTGATAGTGGATGATTGGTTTCTATTTTTAAAATACCTAAAAAGTGAATGATAAGTGTTTTTATTTCTCGTTTTTCTTTTACCGAAATAATACAGTGCTCTAGTCAAGTGAATATTAAATTATACATTTTATTGTTTTGTTTTGATTATTAGGCTTTAAAACAAGTTTTAACCTGCAAATATATATTATTATGATATGTAACAGAAACAAACTATCATAATACAGACAAACAAATTTTAATTATTTTTTTTAGCTAATTAATATAGTCAACTTTTAATTTTTGATTCCGACAGAGCTTATTGTTTTCTTTTGAAATCCACCTGAATATTAAAAAAGGTGAAAACTGTCAAAATGGCGGTAGTTATTACTAAAATAATAAATATAAATATTTCAAATTTTTAAATATAGCTTAGCCCATTTGTAAATATTCTTAAAACCACGTGAAATATCGAAAGTAAAAAGCAAAAGGGCATTTTTATAGATATTTTTTAGGGGAACAGTTTGATTTTTCTAGACTTTTCTTCGTATCTTGTTACAATTTGGAAATAACTAATATGTTTTTATATAAAACATTCTTCTTCTCCTCCTACAATTTGCGGTCACCCGATGAAATTATGTTGGAAATATTTCCAGATCAGTATTAATTTCAAAATAATAATGATTACAATATTTTTTTAGAATTTTCTTTAATCTTCAGTAAAAACCACACCCAATTTGTAAATGTTTAACTTTAATTCTATTTTCCAGTTAGGGTTACGGGGGGGGGNGGGGGGGGAGAAGTTTGGGGTGCCCGTTTAGGTTTTTGTAAACCCTAAGGCTCACCCTGACTACTAATATTTAACGTCCACTTTCTAAACACAATAATATAACTCAAGGTATTTACGTGTCTTGGAAAATCTGAGAATTGATAAAGGTATTTGAAAAAAAATCGGAGTTAAAAATTTGCCACAAATCATGGAAAGGTCTTGAAAATAGACTATTTTCAACGACATTTAAAGACATGTAATTTTAAAACACCTCTAGAGGGGGAGTGCATTTTTCAGTGCTATGATGATTTAAAAAATAGTATCATGATTGCTTAAAATCGTATAAATACGTAAAAATGTTTCAGAATCATATAAATAAATACATTTTAAATTATTAATGATATTTTTTAGCACCGCGTCTTACTACTTGTTCGGGTTATACGCTTTAAGTACTAATTACACTAATGTGTTAGGGATTAAGAATATTTAATTTAGAGGAAACGCACCCGCATTTGTGTAGAGGGAGAGTGGAAAATTATATATGGAAAAAACTCGGTGCACCCAACCGGCATCGAACCCCGATCTCTCCGTCAGTCTAGTCTAACACGAGAGCAGCGCGTTAGACCAGTTAAATTTAGTTTAGTGGGAGACCTAATAACCATGACCTACAAACTAATAATTCCGATACCTTAGCTCATTCCAACCCAGTGTGGTGGAAAACTAGCATTCGGATCTTCCCTTGAACTGTTATGAATTAACGGCCTGGGGACTGGGTGTGGTGTTTGTTCTAGAATTAAGCTAGTTTATATAAGTATTGGGTTGATATAATAATCTTGTTCTGAAAGTGCACGTTAAATACCCACAAATAAATACAAACTAGCCAAGACTATTGTTATAGCACGACACATCCATCAGCGTCAGGAATTTTAATATTTATGTTAAAAAAAATGATCCTCATCCGTTGCTGCTAGATAATTAACGGTACTAACCGGGGTCTAACCAATGTCCACGATAATTATAGTCGGATACGAGGGCAGGCTGTAAAACTGTTGCTAGTAGTTCGAATATGTTATTTAAATTTAATGTATAGGCCTACATTTAACAGTCGAGTTTAAATAACTTATCTTTAGAAGTTTAGGGTATTTTAGCATCACCTATATTTTATGTTTATAATGCTCTTAAAAATGATCTAAACAGAATCCTACCAAAAATATGCTGTTTTCCTGGCTTGAAAATAATACGATGGTTGACCTACTAATCAAATATGTGACATTCAAACAAATGTAATATAAATAAATGAAAAATATCATTAAAACCACATTTTTGTATAATTTATATGGTACTTCTTAAATTAAAAAACACATTGCATTTGGGTATAAAATCGAACCAACGTTATTTAGGCCAACCTAGTTTATGTTTCCTTCCAGGTAGTAGGCGTTCTAGCCATTCTCACTGCCATTTAACTTGGTTTACTGGTCTGTAATAAGGTCGTTGACATGAAACAATCCATCGTAGGAGGATTTGCTGTGTTTGGCCACTTGATCCATTTCCTGCAACTAACTATAAACCGCTGAGTGGACAGAATTTTCCAAGCGGTCTTTACCGTCCTGTAGTCTGATTATCTTAGTATGTGAACCATTTCTGGGCTATCTGCGTATTTACACCAATGAGTTGGGAACGAGGAAATGTAGCATAAATCCTGTCGGGATTCGTTAACCATATCAGACTAAATTGACGACCAAGCCCGCATGCCCACTGATACGGTTTTATCCATAGTAGTTGTTTTTATAAAATTACTTTTGGGGGTAAAGTAGCTTACTACCAGTTCCAGACAATCCGCAACTTACATTAATTTAAGGGAACGGAATGAGGATTATATATTTAAATTAAATTTGTTAGATAAATTATTATTATTATGATTCTTATTATTAGCACCGCATCTTACTACCCGTTCGGGTTATACGCACTTACGCTAACGTGTAATGGTAGGGTGATTGTGAGATGAAATGGAGGACCTACAGTTTAACATGGAATCCGAACCACGGTGGAGGCCCGGCATTCCCCACATTCACAAGTTGTGATTAATTCACGTCTTGTCAGAGGTGAAGGAAGGTTTTGGTATTGTCAGATAAAACTCGTGTGAAAATCACCTTCCACCACTCCACGTGCAACTGGTTGGTGTTTGAACCAAACCAGGCCCGCCGGGTCTGAAGAGACACTTCTGATTCTCAAATAGTTATTGTTATTGTTTAGAGACACGTTGCCACAAGCGTCCATTAGCACAAGAAACGCAAATATTACTAAGCTCTCGCTCTGATGCAAGGAAGCCCTTAGACCTGAGAACTGGCCCTGGGCAAAAAACAATTGGAAGCTCTGGAAAAAAGAGGTGAAGTTTGCTAAGAACGAATTAAAAACTAAACAATTTAATACATAAATGTAATTGTTGGTGAAAAGACAAAACTCCACAATCACTCTCGTCCTTTGCTAGCTTCCACCCGCAATAGTGGCCACATGGTCTAATACGGCGTCCTCATTCACAGCGATCAATTAACGGCCAGGGGACTGGTTGCCATAAATGTTCTACGAATACGCCAGTTTTTAAGTTATGTTCTGATTTATTCAATCAATTCAAAAATTACACGTTAAAAACTCTCGTTAAAGCCATCTAATCTAAGCGTGAAACCAAATCAATTTCTCTCGGCACACTGCATCATTCTGACGTGTCCGGACTGACCACGCCCACTAATGATAGCCCTGGGCCCGAGGGTGTAGCCGTTGGCAAAATACCAACTAACTGCCTTCCTCTCGCCCAAACAATGGCTCGTACGCCATGGTTGGCGTAGGTCAAGTTAATTGCATGTGGCGTACTTTTCAATGATGAACAGGTTTAATTCAGCTTTGTTACACCGCACTGTAATCTGCTGCCATAACATGCTCTCTTGTAGTGTTGCGCCAGAGGGTCTGGTTTAGAGTCACCGGGGGGCCCTGGTCCTTGCGTCGTAATCCTTCTAGTCTAATTCTACCAGCTCGAGTACCCGTCTGCCGATCGTCTCTCTGATGCCTATATGTTGTTCACAGTACCTTTAAGTGACGGGTGGTTGCATTTCTTGAATTATAGCTGAAATACAATTGAAATGAATTAATAAACACTTTTGTCACATCTGCAAGGGTTTCTATAGATATATGCAATCACACTAGGCCTACTCTACGGGTGACCGGAGGTAAATCTCCCATGGACCACTGACGATATCGCTAGACCGATCAGGACTTTGTGACGTTCTTGGGATAATCCTAAGTGTATCGCATTGTTAAAGATATCGCCTGTAATCCTGGCACGAAGCTAAGTTTACGTTATGGCATGTCTAGGACGTAGGCCCTCGGGTTTTGCCGACAAACAAGGGGGTACATTTGTACACACTCTGAGGCTGTGACGATTATTTACACGATGTGGTTTTTACAGTTGAATTGTAGTGCATTTTAACATAAAATTACCCTGATTCATCTTGTTCCTTGAAGTTAGGTAATTTTCTTTATCGCTAATAAACAGCTCATTGGCTCTAAAGCTTACCAATACAAATAGAAAGGAAGTACCACCAAACATTGTAATGGTGTTTTCGATGAAAGAACAGTCGTATACCGTTTCAATTGTGACTGGTCCTGTTGTGTTTAACTTGCGTGGGGCACAGTTACGGAGACGACACTCTCAATCAATAGATTCCACCCACTCAGGGGGTCAAACGAAGGACACCGTCAAGTACGACTGTAGGCTTCAAATAAATAATGAAACCGCGCTAAAGTAGGACTAGTCCACTTGCGTGTCGTGGCTGTGGAATCGATAGTTTGGTCAGTTGGACCATTTTTAAAACCTTCCTTCATCCCAAACTATGTTTGTAGTTCAAACAAACACGTCAGAATGGTTTGAACCTCTATCCAGGCTATCATCATCATCATCATCATCATCATCACTGTGTCTTATTACATGTTCAGCTTATACGCAAATATGATAGTTACTCTGATGAGCTAAGGATGTGGAGGGAAGTTTTTATAGATAACATACCTGCATTTGCGTGGAGGGAGAGTGGGAAACATGTTTAGGAAAGAGTCCCTTCATTAGACCCAACCGGTATTCTAACCCCGATCTCCCCGTCACCAGCAGGCCAGTCCACATGAGAGTGACGCCTTAGACCGTTCGGCCACTGAAGAGGGTTTTCCAGGCTCTCGGGCTAAATCTTGCAATAGATTGGATTGTCGCTGAAGGGAAGGTCGTAATTCGAATCTCGACCGGGTGAACTGAGTAGTGGTTTTCCACGTGTGATCAATCCCGTCCCTTATTTACGATAATGTGGGTGCACTTCCTCTGAACTCTCCTTACACTAGATTTAATAATTTAACAAGGTGTACGACACCTCTAGCTTGTCGGCCTAATAAATTAAGTGCCGTCGCTTAACCATTCACCATGATGAACTAACGTCCGGAAGACTGGATGTTGTGTCTCCTTCTAGAAATAAGTTCTTTTGTAAGTCGGGGTGCAGATATAATCAGTCGGTTTAAAAGTACACGTTAAATACCTTGAAATAATAATAATAATAATAATAATAATAACTTTAGTGTCTAACATACTAACTAAATAGCAATCACCCGAATTTGTGGGCACGTGGGATAGGACGTCTATCTTGTCAGGACATTTACCGATGACGAAGAAGATGAAGTTTCGAATCCAGGCCAGGTGTATTAAAATTGATTTTGCTTTTTTTTTTAATAAGGCTAAATTTGAGGTATTTAACGTGGACTTTCTGAACCGACTGATTATATCATTTAACACCACTTGTACTATCCAACTAAACTGTTTAGTCGGAGTGAAATCGATAGTCCGCACCTAACCTTAGTGGTTTCCCACTTTCCCTCCAGGCGAGTGCGGGTATTCTTGTCCACCCTGCCCTATTCGTGCGCACATCTGGTGAGACGTCACGCACGGACGCACACGGGAGGCTCGTGTCATGGTCAGGTGAAGTCCACCCGCCGTAACGGTCAAGTTTATACGTATGTCTCACTTGAGGATGAGATGAGACTTTCTCCCCGTTACCCGCCCGCTACATTGTCAACACGTCACTCTTGGCTTGTTTCAATTACTACACAAGGGAGGGGACTCTACCGGGATTAAAACCACAACCTCATTGCCAGCGGCGAGAAGGTGAATTGTTAGTGAATGTAGAGGAATGCTCCTGTAAGGATAGCACTTTGTAAAACCATGAATGGATTTCATTCTTAAATGAATAGATCAGGCTTGAACTTTAACAATTTAAGTTAAAGTAAGTAAAAAATGGTTCTTTTTTGTTAAGATTTTATCAAGTTCCTGAATAAATTTTCTTTTTATAAAGGTTTTTTTCCTATAACACAATTTTAAAACAAAGGCTTAACATTTTCTGGAGTAGCATCCCCACTAATTTTAGCTACGAGCCGCCACTGTATATACAAATAAACATTGTGATGTATGAATATTTGAAATTAGACCTAGTACCTTTAGAACTGTTAGATAATAGCTGAGAAATGATGGGGTTGACTATCAACACGTCCTTGGCACATTTTTTAAAAACGTTTCCAAACAACAAGATTGTATGTTCATGTCTTCATTACAGCGAACAAGGCTAGAGGCGGGGAAACGAGAACTTATCGTCAAAGCTAGTTTTGCGATAAGTGAAGTTGTGACGTGGCTTAGAATGCCAACAGCGTATTTACACGGGCCAGTACAGTCACTGCATTGGATTATCTTAACCACATCATGATTTTTGGGCCAGTCGAAGTTAAAATGTCGACGCGTGAGGATGATGAACTGTTGTTGCTCTTTCTGTTGAGAAAGAAAAAAGCGCAGGAGAAACCGAACAATGCATGTTCCCTTTGTTGATTAAAAGATCACAAAAAGGACTTTACCTACCTACCATATGCTGTAAAAATATTTGAGACGAGATAATGAATTGTTTTTTCGATACTTTAGAATGCCAAAAACTCGTTTAATAAATTATTCAAAAATGTTAAGTGCATAATTATACTACTACATTATTGGCTCTCAGCATAGTCAACACAGCTCCACAATGCTTGACAGTTGACAGACGGATTTAAAATAAGATGTGGCTCCGTCTAAACGCACCAATGCAAAACATTAGCTCGATCGCGTCACGGATCCACCGGAAGTTAGGGCGAGCTTCGGTCGTCTACTCTCGCCACTGCTACGGCCCCGTTTGAATGAACCAATAGGGTATTATTATTATTATTATTATTATTATTATTATTATTATTATTATTATTATTATTATTAGCACCGCGTCTTACTATCCGTTCGGGTTATACGCACTTACGCTAATGTGTAATGGTAGGATGATTGTGAGATGAAATGGAGGACCTACAGTTTAACGTGGAATCCGAACCACGGTGGAGGCCCGACATTCCACACATTCACAAGTTGTGATTAATACACGTCTTGTCAGAGGGGAAGGAAGGGTTTGGCAATCAGGTAAATCTGTGCCGGGAGCGAGGATTAAACCCCGGACCCCCAGCACAGAAGTCCGACACCTTACCCCTAGACCACCAGGTCACCTAATTGGATCTTAAGTATAAGTAAAAGTGGCCAGTGGCTATGGCGCGCTTCAGCCACTAAAAGTGACCCCGTGCTCTTAAAATATAATAGCCTGTTTTAACCCTCGGATAGCGCGTAACTCAAGGTCAATAGACAATGGTAATTACTGAGGGAGGTTTTTTCTCCCCATAGCATCTTGTCAGGGAATGTATTATATGTGGTGGTGAGGGCGCTAGGTTGGTAAGATGATAGCAAGTATATTCCGTTCACGATATGTTTTTACCTGGATGACAGTTCGAAACTCATATGTTTAGGTTTTGGGTTGCCAACACTTGTAAAAGATCACAGTTTTGTTATATATGTAAAGATCTTTAATTACCTGTTATATATTACATTTAAAATAACGTAAACTTAAGTTTTCTCATACTATTTCATTTTTTTAAATAATTTCTTTTTATCCAACTCGAAACAATATTTTAAACATAATTAAAAGTACTTATTTTTCGTTTTGGAACGTTACTGATTTTGTGTAATATAATGCAAACATCAATATCTTTTAATACAGGCATCGTATTTACTTGGAAAAGAGAAAATTGATGTCATTTTTGTACATACAATAAATGATTTTATGATTATTTTATCTTATTTTTAAATATTTAACTGAATAAAATAATTTCATCAACTGCGTGTCTGCATCATTGTAAAAAACTTGTTTACCGTTATGTTCAATAATATGGTTTAGATTCGTCAGTCGCCATTTTAAAGCTATGTTCGTTAGAAGTTTTTGTGAAAGTGGTGTTAATATTTTTTTCAGGGGAATAAAACTATAAATAAACTTTGTGTCCGTCCTCAAATAAATATATAAATAATATTGGCCTAAATTACTGTGGTTAACTATCACATTAATATATTACCATCTGTTTTCATTACAGTCATCCAAAGTGATAGATGTCAGCTGTTGGCGTAGTGATATATTAGGGATTACTTCTAGTAACATTTCGAGCTGTCATCCAGGTAAACTTAGCTCGTGAATGACTTATAGCAATGTCTCAGCTTGTCCGCTTTACCTGGGTGTCAGTTGGGATTATGACTGCCTCGGCCTGGCATATTATGTTCTGATAGTAGGGTGTTTTATTTACATTCGGTACAGTCAAAACAAGACATTTCAAAGCTACATTTTCATTGATCAATTGGACATATTAATAAAATTAACAATTTAAGTTGTTTAAAAATAATTATTCTAAATAACGACATTGTATACTAGAAAATGAGGTTAAATCATATTATCAGGTTATAATAGAACACTATTTACCTATGATTAAAATTATGATATCTTACCACTTTTAAACTGTTTGTACATTAAAAATTGTTTTTCTTTAGCTTATTATAAATATTTCATTGTGTACACCTCATATGCATGTCTAGTTATGTTGAATTTCAGCCCCAAATATTTATAACCTTACTTTAACAGTGGTCAGCAAAAAACATAAAATAGCAAGTTTGACCACTTATAGTTCGTGAACTGTGATGATTTGAGAGCATTGAATCACTATTTATAGGTTATTATAGTTACACGTGTTAGTGCAATACATGTTAACTGTCAAATGACCCTGGTATTTTGGAGTCTTCATTAGAAAACAGGAGAATATAGATCAGGAAAACCATTTTACCAAGTTTAAAAAAAATACAACAGAATTTATCAATTATTATTTATAGTATAAAACTAATTGACTGATTCCAGTTTCTCTGTCGTCAAGTAAAAAATGCAGAAAACCGGACTAGGATGAAATTTCTAGAGCTATCTACTAGGCCCACTCCCGTTAGCCGTAAGATGGGCTCTAGAGCTATCTACTAGGCCCTCTCCCGTTAGCCGTAAGATGGGCTCTAGAGCTATCTACTAGGCCCTCTCCCGTTAGCCGTAAAGGTGGGCTCTAGAGCTATCTACTAGGCCCTCTCCCGTTAGCCGTAAGATGGGCTTGTACAAGGGGGAGGGTTTGTATCCCGATCATATATTCAAGTGGAGATATACCCTCTTCAGTGGCCATATGGCCCAGGGCGTCATTATCGCAATAAACTGGTCTGCCGATGATGGGGAGATTGAGATTTGAATCCCGGTTTGGTGTACCGATGGTCTTATAAATGGTTTTTCATTTTCCCTCCACGCAAATGCGGGCACACGTCCTCTAAACTCAACCTTTCTAATCTGTAACACACATGCGTAATTAGTAAGCCTACATATGCGTATCGGTGTAACTCGAATGGGTAGTAAGACGTGGTGCTAATAAGATAGGTTCGAAATTCACTCAAATACCTGAGCAGACTATCAGGGGTGTATCCAAGAACACAACAACCGTATCCCATACCGTTAATTTACTGCTTGGTCAGGGATTTACATTCTCAGTTCTCAAACTTCAAATCCTTGACTCGGTGGTAAGAGCCTCTTCTGACCGAGCTTGGCGTATTGGGACTCTCAGGTGCTGATGACCCAGGCGCTTCTTTCATAGCAAATACTGCGGTTAAGTCGTGTTAATGTCAACAATTTGTGAGACTTGTTTATTTTGGGAGGTTTTTTTTCTTTACTTTAGCTGTAATTATGTCATCACCTTAACATTGAGCCATTTTAATTTTATGTCATCTTTCTAGACATACTTTTTACACCCCTTACTGTTTCCAACCTGTGGTCCGGATCAGTTTTTTATTCAAGCCATATATTTCCCACTCCCGGCTTGCTAGGCCTGTCGTATGACTTATAATCTAACTTAAGACTAGGACAGTCACAACATCCAGTTCCCAGCCATTAATTCATCACCGTGAAAGGGTAAACCTACATTTCACCAATGAAACATTTTTCAGCCATGCTGGGAATCGAACCCGGGACCCTCACGTCAGTAGACAGACACGTTACTGACTGAGCTAAGGTGTCGGATGTAGATATTTTCCAGTCTTTAATGATCTACGAGCAAGTAGACCAAACAGTCAAAGGCGTTCCTCTAGGATTGCACTTATTCGCCGTTGGTGGGAAGGTCAGGGTTCGAATCCCGGCCGGGTGCATCTTCTTTAAACTACTTTCTTTAACCGTGCCCCCCTGATTAATATATTAATAGCTCCGGTTATAAAAACAACGATTAAGTTGGTTTCAGCTACATTCAATATAGGCTTACAAACGACATCAATTTATCGTCTAGAGCTTTTGTTCCACGAGTCCTGTGATTGAATCCAGCCAGTCCCAGATTTTGATGACATGTCATATTTTTATTGTTTCGTCATATACAATGTTCATAATCACCTGGTTGTAGAAATATACACTTTATAGGTCATTTTTGACCATTTTGGAGTTTAAATACTATCGATGTTTTGTAAATATCAGAATGAGAAGATAATTTAGTGAACGAGCTTTGAATCCTCTTTGCTTGTAGTCTATTGTTGTAAAATACACATTCCTGGTGATACTGCAACTAAGCTGGGGAGGGGGTAGCTATTACTTCTGAAAAATATATATGTAAATCATGTTATATCTAGCAGAGCTAGAGTATAGTTGCTCTAGGCTTGTTATTTCCAATGTATATTTTAATTTACTCTGTAAAGCACGTGTTTGATTTAGTTGTGTGTGTTTATTACGACTCTTTGTTCATATTTTTAGGTCATTTAAAAAAATTGTAGCCATTTTTTCGAATTTCTTTGGCTATATTTTGAAGAATTTTAGGCCTTCGAAATCTGGGGCCTGCTTATCAATAGTAGTAAAATTTGGTCAATAGACAATTATTAACCTGTGAAAAAATATCCAAATAAACGAAAGAGCAGGGGTATGCATTCTGTAACCCCCACAAACTATCAACCATAAATCTCGTAATTATTCCCTGTCGTAAGAGAGTCAAGCCATTCTCAAATAGACAAAGGAATCAGTCTCGTCTGGTATGGTTCGGTGGTGATGTGGAAATTGGGGCTTAAATTCCGGCTGGATGGACTTATTCTAAGTGGTTTCCCACTCTTTCGCCACAAAAGTGAGGGTTCAATCCCTCTAACACTTCCCTTCCCCCAAAAGTTTAAGTACGGATGGGTAGTAAGACGTGGGGTTAAAAGAGATCATGTGACTTGTTTTGATGTATATTATCGTGTTTCTTGGCCATAAATAGCAAAATCTTGCTTTATA
Source organism: Timema monikensis (assembly GCA_902151445.1). Classification (NCBI taxonomy): domain Eukaryota; kingdom Metazoa; phylum Arthropoda; class Insecta; order Phasmatodea; family Timematidae; genus Timema; species Timema monikensis. The sequence continues at coordinate 81,900 of CABFVZ010003025.1, forward strand.
AAAATATAATGGAAGTATAAATATTTTACCGTGTATCAAACCCTTTTTTCTAACTACTAATACATTTAAGTTTTTCATTACGTCTTTAATAATATTTGACCGCTTCGCTGGCCAAATAGTCTAACGCGTCACTCTCACAATAGACTGGACTGCCAATGTCGATGAGATCGGGGTTCGAATCCCTTTCATGTATACTGAGGATGTTTTTCTAAAATTATTATCCACTCTCTCCCTCCCTTTACGTAAATTCGGGTACATTTTCTCTCAAATTCAACCTTTCTAATCCTTGACATATTAGCGTAATTAGTATAATCGCGTATAATCTGAACGAATATTAAGACGCGATACTTAAAAAACCAAACAAAAAACACATTTTTATACAATATTATTATTATTATCACCGCATCTTACTACCCGTTCGGGTTATACGCACTTACGCTAATGTGTAATGGTAGGGTGATTGTGAGATGAAATGAAGGACCTACAGTTTAACGTGGAATCCGAACCACGGTGGAGGCATGGCATTCCTCACATTCACAAGATGTCTTGTTAAGAGGTGAAGGAAGGGTTTGGAAATCAGATAGATCTGTGCCGGGACCGAGGATTGAACCCCGGGCCCCCGCTCAGAAGTCTGACACCTTACCCCTAGACCACCAGGTCACCTTTTTATACAATAAAACAACTTAATACCCATAAACACATGTTAGTACCCGTAGCTCTCTTTAATTCTGTAAAACATTAAAGTAATTGAATCCTCATACATGTTTGTCTGGTACGAATTTGATTGTTAGAGTTGACTCGAAAGATCGAGTTTATTCTCGAGCCGGTGAATTGTTTCCTAATTGGTGGTCTCAGCACTGTCCCTCCAGACTAATGTGAAATACAGGGTTCAAATCCTAGACGGGTGCGGTAGGGATAGTTTTCCCATATTCCCGCCGCACTAATGTGGGTACATTTATAATAGATTGCACTCTGTATCCTTACTGCTTAGATGAAGCCCTTGGTAAGTATTTTGTTGAACGAACTATTTTTTTTAAATGTGTAATGTATCATGTAAGTCTCGATACACACTGACCTAATCGGCTAAGTCATATTTTGTATGCTGAGTAAGCTAATACTAGCGGTGTCAACTTCCTCACACTTGCTGTTTGTTTTGTGTTCCCAGGTGAGTGTGTTCTCCACTATTGGGACCTACTGAAACTTGCACACGGGACGGGTGAGTCGGAAGTTAATATCAAACTTGTCCTTAGATTGGACTATGTTACGGTATAAATGTAGATTTGTCAACACCAATTTATTATACAAATGTCTAAATTGATACCACATGACCAAATTTAATCTGAAGAACCCTCCTTTGGTGTATGAATATGTACAAGTAAATCTTGTAAGTTTTGGAACTCAGAAGTCTCATTGAATGGTAAGCTAAGCCACGATATTGGGTGGAAGCTCATTGTGGAAGGCTTTCTTTCGTATCAGAATTCTACTTTAAAGGAGTATTTTAGTAGAATAAAAGGCCTCCCAGAACGGACTATTTAGCAAAATCATGATACTTATGTCATTAAAATTTTAAAATATTTTTTTACTAACTCGATCAGATAATTTTTGTAGTTTTGATTCATTAGGAACTCATACACGGGTCATTTGTTCCTGGAGTCTACTGACTATAGTGAACTCCAAACAACTCGTATCGTTCTGAATAAATATATAATTATAGTTTTCAATCAGTATTCAAACACAGACATCGTGACGTAAGCTTTCAGAGTAGTGGTGTAGTCTTAAATAAACTAGTGGGGGGAATAGGGTACTGACGATTACTCGTCCCAGTAATTGACTTGCCTATTTTTGGGCGAGTACGTTAAAACAAACTTTTAGTCAAGTCCCACGCTCTAGAGATGCTAGACTCTACTTGATATAAGCTGCATAGCGAGTTGTTAAAACTATTCATGGTTTACTTTAGTCAAGTCCCACGCTCTAGAGATGTTAGACTCTACTTGATATAAGCGGCATAGCGAGTTGTTAAAACTATTCATGGTTTACTCATGGTCACAAATTCTATGTTTAATTTTTTTAAACTTGAATATTTATTTCTGTCTACACTAATACTTTAATGCCAAAAATAATGTTTATTTAATATAGTATGGTATAAATGACTGAACCTCCCTGGATATACGTTCTAAGATATATATTTATTTATTGCATAGGATGCTACTACGCGTCCGGCCTGTACACATTTCAATTACGATAGAAAGGTAGGTATGAATTAGGTATAATTTAGAGAAAATGCATACATATTAGTCTGGAAGGATTAAGTTGTAAACCTTTTAGTAATGATCACACCATATACAAATTTAGCCAAGATTAAAACCCCGACCTCCCCGTCAATAGCAAACTAAGCATGACATTTATTCCGTGTTCCCACTAATGCACATTTTCAAGATATTCTTCAATATCGTCACGTCGGAATGTATAACGTCGAAAAGCTCCATTTTGGAATGAGCTCACATACAGTACATGGTGTGAGGGAGGGTGGAACTTGTTATATTGAGCCGTCACAGTGTATCTGATATCTGTGTTTGTTCCTTTGTGAACCTACAGTATATGGTGTAAGAGAGGGTGGAACTTGTTAGATTGAGCCGTCACATTGTATCTGATATCTGTGTTTGTTCCTTTGTGAACCTACAGTACATGGTGTGAGAGAGGTTGGAACTTGTTATATTGAGCCGTCACATTGTATCTGATATCTGTGTTTGTTCCTTTGTGAACCTACAGTACATGGTGTGAGAGAGGTTGGAACTTGTTATATTGAGCCGTCACATTGTATCTGATATCTGTGTTTGTTCCTTTGTGAACCTACAGTACATGGTGTGAGAGAGGTTGGAACTTGTTATATTGAGCCGTCACATTGTATCTGATATCTGTGTTTGTTCCTTTGTGAACCTACATTACATGGTGTGAGAGAGGTTGGAACTTGTTATATTGAGCCGTCACATTGTATCTGATATCTGTGTTTGTTCCTTTGTGAACCTACATTACATGGTGTGAGAGAGGTTGGAACTTGTTATATTGAGCCGTCACATTGTATCTGATATCTGTGTTTGTTCCTTTGTGAACCTACATTACATGGTGTGAGAGAGGTTGGAACTTGTTATATTGAGCCGTCACATTGCATCTGATATCTGTGTTTGTTCCTTTGTGAACCTACATTACATGGTGTGAGAGAGGTTGGAACTTGTTATATTGAGCCGTCACATTGCATCTGATATCTGTGTTTGTTCCTTTGTGAACCTACATTACATGGTGTGAGAGAGGTTGGAACTTGTTATATTGAGCCGTCACATTGCATCTGATATCTGTGTTTGTTCCTTTGTGAACCTACATTACATGGTGTGAGAGAGGTTGGAACTTGTTATATTGAGCCGTCACATTGCATCTGATATCTGTGTTTGTTCCTTTGTGAACCTACATTACATGGTGTGAGAGAGGTTGGAACTTGTTATATTGAGCCGTCACATTGCATCTGATATCTGTGTTTGTTCCTTTGTGAACCTACATTACATGGTGTGAGAGAGGTTGGAACTTGTTATATTGAGCCGTCACATTGTATCTGATATCTGTGTTTGTTCCTTTGTGAACCTACATTACATGGTGTGAGAGAGGATGGAACTTGTTATATTGAGCCGTCATATTGTATTTGATATACGTGTTTGTTCCTTTGTGAACCTACAGTATATGGTGTGAGAGAGGTTGGAACTTGTTATATTGAGCCGTCACATTGTATTTGATATACGTGTTTGTTCCTTTGTGAACCTACATTACATGGTGTGAGAGAGGTTGGAACTTGTTATATTGAGCCGTCACATTGCATTTGATATCTGTGTTTGTTCCTTTGTGAACCTACATTACATGGTGTGAGAGAGGTTGGAACTTGTTATATTGAGCCGTCACATTGCATCTAGATATACGTGTTTGTTCCTTTGTGAACCTACATTACATGGTGTGAGAGAGGGTGGAACTTGTTATATTGAGCCGTCATATTGTATTTGATATACGTGTTTGTTCCTTTGTGAACCTACGCCAATACCTCAACATCTCTCAGGTCTCTTAGAGCATATCATAAAACGGTGACGGAACTAATGTCCATGACGCCGGTTGTAAATCTGTATTTCCTCTTCATATTGCTTCACTTGATAACTAACACAACACCGTAAACATTGCAGACCCAATAATCGGAGAGGAAGTCCGTTGCTATGACACAATATCCAACCGACAGGGGAAATGTCGACAAATCACCCTGACAAAATGTCCTTGGACTTTATAAAAATTATTAACAAACACTATTATTAAGAAATGTGAACTTGAGGTATAAGTTTTAGAGGTCTCATGTATTATTCTTTTATTTCTACAATGTAGTTATTTGTCAGTAGGTCGCCTGTGCGTTAGTACACAGATTCACGTCGGTGGGAAGGATTACCAAAGAGTCATTCGTATCTATCTTGGCTCGCCGATGACAATTCCGGTCTGGTGTACCAAAGCCCCCCCCCCCCCNCCCCCCTCACCCCAATTTTTATTTGAAGTACTACTAACTTATCCGACACCTTAGCTCAGTTGGTAGCATGTCTTTCTACTGAGTTAAGGGTACCAGGCTCGATTCCCGGCATGGCTAAAAAATGTATCATTGGGGAAATGTGGGTTTACCCTTTCACAGTGATGAATTTACGGCTGGGGACTGGAAGTTGTGCCTGTCCTAGTCTTAAGTTAGATTATGAGGTATATAAAGCTACGAAAGGCCTAGCCAGCCGGTAGTAGAACATATATTATACAGGCCACAGGCTGGTAACAATAATGGATGTAAAATTTGAAGTATTTAACTTACACTTTCTTAACCGACAAATTATATTATCATAACTCGACTTATGAACTATGTAAATCTAATAATTTATAAGATTTGGATATAAATTGTGATTTTTAATGGTTATTAGATGATAAAAATTAAGAATTAATATCTTTATAGAATAATTAGATGACAAAATGTGCAAATAAATAACACGAAATAAATAAAATGTATACAGTAGAAACATGACTGGGATAACTTATTATGTGTTAGATTTAATGGTTGTAGGTAACATGACCCAAAAATAGGATTGTTAACAATATAACATTTAATAAATAACGAGTAAATATACCTAGAAATATACACACTAAAATGATTAAAAAAATCCAATATGACGAATAAAGAAACATATGTGAGAATAAAGCAGAAATATATTGTATTCTTTAAATTGAAAAATTACACTGGGACTCGGTAATCGAACCCTGGACTTTTGGTTTAGTACGTCAATGCTCTAGCCACTGAGCTGTCTAGAAGTCTTTCCGTGCCTAGGGTCATTCTTCACTCATTAAGGCAGAGTCTATTATAGACGTGTGGAAATCGCCAGCTACGACTCGGCCAACAATACAATGGCAAATATACAAATACACATATCATGATGGATTAAATAGCAAAGCTATTAAATTTGATATTTATGTTTATAGCCGCATATAAATATTATATTCTTTAAATTTAAAAATGACTCAGAGACTGCCTTCAAATATGATTAACGAATGACTTTGGATACGGGCTGATTCCTGGATAGCTCAGTGGTTGGAGCATTGGTGGTCTAAGCCAAAGGTTCCAAGTTCGATTCCCGTGTCCAGGTGTCATTTTTCAATTGAAAGATTATGATATTCAGATGTGGCTATAACCGTAATTATCAAATATAATAGCTTAGATATTTAAACCATTAATAAATGTATTGATTATAAATAAATGTATGAGTGAAATACTTGGAGTTATTGATTATAACATGTAAAAATACAAATACAATTATATTGGCTCATGTAGCGAACTAGATGAGCCCATAAAATTTGACAAAATAATATGTCAAATAGGAGAATGTTTTTAAAAATCTCGGTAGGGGAACAAATAACGTAATTAATTTTTTCTTTAACCAGCAATGATTATAGGAAGCTTTCATAGGTTGGAACCTTACTTAATCTAGAGCATGCAAGGATGACGTAAGCCTAAATAACTCACACCGTCAACTGTCCTGAATCAGCAGTCACGTATTATTAACAGGTCTTGTTTTTAAAAACCTAAATCTTTTTTCCAACTAACATAGCACAAATTGTTTGCAAAACTAGTTATTTAGGGGAAACATCCCTCCTTTTTTGGTTTAACAGCGAGTTTTCTAACCTGTTCAGGGGTGGGAGGCGGGGAAGGACGCCAGTTGTTAAGGGACTACTTTGAAGTGCTTTACATAACCAGCTGCCGAGTTACATCAACTTGTGGGAATAATGTCCCACAGCTTTAAACCCTGTTCAGTCCGAGTTAGACAACAACTGCGCAGCGCCGGGTGGTCGTGTGTTCGATACCAGTTAGGTCAGGGTGCGGAACTGCTGAGTAGGAGCATTGATAGAACCAGTACCTTTTCAATTAGTTATATTATTATTAGCACCGCGTCTTACTACCCGTTCGGGTTATACGCACTTAAGGATTGAACCCCGGCCGCCAGCACAGAAGTCTGACACCTTACCCCTAGACCGCCAGGTCACCAATTAGTTATAAAACCTACTTCACATGTATACACTCGTATAGTAATTAATCTATTTCAATAAACAAGATCAAAACGAACCGCACAGTGGTTTGTCGCTGCGCATCCCACCAACTAAGCCATCCTGACACGTATGTCAACGGCAGGAGAAAATTAAAATTTCCATCGTGTTTATAATAAACAGTGTTTAGATATAAAATTTAATCAAAATCGTTAGATCAAATTTCGAGAAAATAGTTTTTTTTTCTTTTTTTTTTTCTTTTAATAAACTACCCTTAAATTTAGGGTTGAATATCTAATTCCAAAAACCCCTCGGGGGGACCTTATGACAACCCCCGTTACAAAGTTTTAGCCCAATCGGTTTCGGCTCTATCCCAAGCCAAGGTGCAAACAGACAGACAGACGGCATTGCGAAACCCACTTTTTTTTTTCAGAGGGTCATGAAACTTCGACATAGTCAAAAATTCTAATAGAAAGTTTGATATATCACAATATTCTCGCTCCGAGGTGTAGCGAGAAAGTAAACATTTGTTTACAAAGCTTAGTTACCCGCAGCGGTGTTCTTGCCGTTGCTTGCCGTTGATTTGATTGATGGGATGTTCGAGGTTCGAATCTCGTCTGCGAGAACTGAAGATGGTTTTCTCGTTATACATACATATAATATATTACTCTGGTTTTCCCCATCTTCACTCCACTCAGTTGCGGGTTCACTTCCTCTTTGCTACCTTCCTCATCTGTACCCAATTTGATTAAGCTGTTAATAACCATTGTGCTCAATGAAACAATAAAAAAGAAAAACTTTGTTTTAGATGGTTTATAATCATATTATAGTAATAAATTAATGATTTTAAATGGAAACGTGGTTTACCGAGTTTTATTAATTCAGATTTTTTTTAGATCTTAGAGTACAATGTTCTTGTTAGTGTGGTGTTAAGAAAAAGTTAACAGTAGGGAATATTTGTAAAGCAAAGTAGGCGTACAGTGTGTACATTATATTTAATTAAAATCACATTTAAAAAATGACAATTTTTCACCAACTTTGACCATCGTTTTCTGACTCATTACTTTTTTCAAAGATATTTCCAATTTTTTAAAATTCTATTATCTAGAACAAATTGTGGTGCACTTATTTTAAGGCATCACTCCTTGGGGAATACATTTGTGATAGCTTGTCTTTTGTTGTGTATCAAGCAACCAAGTTAAAAGGAATAGGGGATTAACTGTGGATTGTAAGGACACTGTGAAATAGGGGAAAGGATAGAAGGATTGTGAGGGGTCAGTGTTGAGTGCGGTGACTTCTATAGCTACGGTAGCGCACCTCTAGTGAGGTGATAATACATATAACTACTTGGAGGAGAGGTTTGCAAAACCTTGGGATGTCCATCCGAATCTCAATTTTTTTTACTGTGAAAGTTGGAACCCGCATTTTATCACTGATACTGTAATACTTTTTTCATTCATGGTGGAAATCAAACCCGGGACCTTTAGCTCAGTTGGCAGACACGCTACCGAATGAGTTTGAGTGTCAAACTGGCGCACACATTCATGTACATGATTATTCAGACAACAAAGCTGTGTATATTAAGACAACATATTAATAAATTAAATAGGGAATATTAGTGAGTGTGGGAAAAGCTGTGGAAGCGGTAAGGTCTTTAAGGTAAGGAAGCAAACCCTTTAGACTGGAAACTATTCTAAAGGTAGTTCAGAGAAAACCTCGCAAATGAGTCGTAAATAAAGAATAATTAAAGTTGAGGGAGTGGAGGGAACTGGGGTTTGAGCTACCATTCCCCAAACTTCTTGTAGTTTGCGAAAAAATAAACAACGTTTATTTGAGAACAAAAAATCTGAAAATAAGTGAGTGTTATAAATACTCTTGTGTGAATAGTAGGTAATAAAGGCTCAATCAACTCATTAAAATGGCTGCCATTTACTCACACCATCTCGTCCTTCCATCCTCATTCCCTTCTCCCTCCAGTAAGACGGAATTAGGGTTATCAGAACATAGAGGGTGTGAGGGGGAGAGGGGGAGGTAATTGATCGTGCCTCACTCCTCCCCCCTTTCCCTTCCCGCACCGCAGTCTCGCGTGTTCCAGGAGTCCCGCGGCGTGGATTCGCGGGGTGCGTAGAGACGGGGGAGAAATGTCTCTCTCTTTCTCTCCTCTTTCTA
>CABFVZ010003026.1:0-66797 GCA_902151445.1 Timema monikensis
TAATTTGCCACAGTTGAGCGTATCAAGATTTCATTATAATCGTATAAACGATTTTTGAACAGCTAAAAACTTAATCTATTACAAAGAAAACTGTCATTTTAATATTGTTTGTACTAATTTAATTTTCATTTTGGTTGGATAAATAATTTTTATTTTATTTTAAGTTTATAGTGGTTTTAAATAACGCCATGATCCAATATATAAAATTCAAACTTTTTTGGCCTTTTCATATTTTTCACTAGGTTAGAATGTATATATATAAATAAATAGTTGTAATGTTTGCTAATTTTTCTAATTATAATTTGTTAGTGATCAATTTAGTACAGCCGCGTAGGCCATGATTTTTTAAATTATTATTTATCAGCACTGTTATTATTTTAATTTTACTTGTTTTGACTAAGCAGAGATTCGTTGTGCCATAAATTATGTCCTTGCCCCCCTCACACACACCATACCTCTTTCGGGGTGTTCACCTGGTGTGGTCAATTGAAAAATATGACCATGCTTTTAACACTTTTAATATCTTATGTAGCTTAGTAAAATATTTGTATTGATTTGTATAGTGTTTGAAACTTCCTTTGCATTTATTTTAATAATGTAAGCCTATTTATCATAATAGGAAAATCACGAGACAAATACTGTTAATGATGCTTAGGGCCTACTAAACAAATGACAAACATTGATATTCTGGCGATTAATGTTTATTATTATCATAATAATAATAATTTAGGTTTTTTATCTATCTATTATTGGTGAAAACCCTTTGAATATTTTTTAAAATCTTAAAATAGAAAATTGTATATTTCTGAAATGAGTTCTAAGACCATTATTTTCTTAATTTAGATTTCACAGTGTTAATTTTTAAGATTAGGCGTCTTACAATTATGTTCTGCAACGCTATTTTTTACATTACGTGATCTTTGCTACAATTGGTTAAAATTTTCTAAGCAATAAAATAGTAAAATTAAAAATAGGTCAATATGTCGTCTATTTTATGAATCCCTCCTATAATAATAATTGTCAGTTGAGATCCTCTGTCCAGCTAAAAATATTTCGAAAAGCATAAGGCCTAGTAGGAAGCTGAAATTGTGTAGGCAATTCGTTCTTACCCCAAAAGGATGTATGAGCGTAATTTATTCATGTTTATTATGTCGAATATTTATTTTGGAGGATTTTAAAGATCTGAGTCGAATGTTATTCACCGAAATGTAACAGTAGTAATAGCTATGAATGAGTCATTGCTACGAATGTCACCTTGAAGAGTATTGTGGAAAACATAATTATGTAAGAACAGCTTTTATTTGTATATTTAAGGAACTACATTTCATGAAAAGAGCCACCATTTTCCAGGTTAGGAGCCGCATTTGGCTACGGAGCCACACATTCCCAACCCTTGATATAGTTCATAGAAATAATAATACAATATTCACGTTCACATAATGCAAGTCCAAAATAAAAGTTAAATTTGTCCAACATTATAGAAAATGTATAGATCACTATTCTATTAGGTATAAATCCTTTCTCTATGCTTCTATTAACTATCTTCAAAGAGACGACTGAAATATATAGCTATGCTTGACCAACTTTATATTCAATAATTATTTATTTACCTTAAAAATATATGTCACATTAAAAATAGAAAATACGAGAGGACACACCCGTTTCTAAGTATTCAACTGACCATTAGGGGACAATAGATGACCAAGCTCAAATATACTGACTGTTGATAAAAAAAAAATAGTCCATTAGCTTTAACACAAGATCTATTAAAAAGAAAATAAGCTAGGGCTAGCTCCCCCTTACACCCCTCAATGATTCTAAACAAGATTTGAATCTTAACTTCACTGTCACCGAAAAATTTCATATCTTCCTACATTTTAGTTTTCATTGACATTATTTGCAGATACTTAAAATACGTTTTATGTAGTCCATATTAAAAATATATTTACTAGATTAAATTCCTGTAGATAATTTGATACTCATTTATAAAGACGATGATACACCCTTGTTTTGAAAATAAAAACCTCAGAATACTAACAAAATGATCTTCCAGCGGGGTCATTCGATCTGGGAGGGGGTGAAGGGGGTTAGTTTTATTCCAATCTATCATTCATAATTGATCACTTGTAGTGATTTTTTTAAGAAGTCGATTTTTTTAACCTCTTCGACTCCCTTAAAGATCCTCTAACTGGTAAGAACCAAGATTTAATCTTAACGTGTATTTAAAACGAGAGAAAACAAAAGAACACTAAATATTAATATGCTTTCTCACATTTTTCTAAAATCACGACGTTACTCTATTTAATTTTATCCGCCATTTTAAAATTTTTTAGTCGATATAAAAATGTTTTAAAACCACGTATTCTACAAAAAAGAGGTGCCTTAAAAAAGTGGGGTATCATGGTTTATAAATTCTTAAGGCTGGCCCCGAGGAGACCCAAAACAAAATTAACTATAGGAACACATATATTTTATTGATAGCTTTAATTTTATTATAATTTATAACAAGGACGTTTGAACGTTTTAATTTATAGTTAGGATTAAAACCTCTCCCAATTAATTCGAATAAGTTTTGGAACTTTGACCTCACACTTAGTGAAAAAGTAAAATGTATTTTAGTTTTATATGTCTTCATTAAACAATATACTATTCATACGAAAATAGATAATTCCTTTAAATAATTTGATAATAATTGTCTTATTTGGTCTTATTCTGAACCAAGAGTATTTGGAGCGATTCCCTGCACGTTCGATAAAATTATCATTGATAAAATTGGGATTTTCCTCTCGCAGTGACTATTTGACAGCTGGGGGTCTTATTGTGACTGTTATGGAGTAAGTTAGTTGCTCTGATATAATTAGTCGGGATAATAAAGTGCATGTTATAATAAGTTAAAAATTTAAGAAATAATATAAAATGTCTTCAATTGGTTTTTATTTTCATAAAGAGGAAATTACCGTACTACAATAATTCATTTGACTTCACCACAGTCTTTCATAATTGATCACATAAAATTAAATTTTTAATAGTCCATTTTTTAAACACTGGAACACCCTTAATGGCGATATACAAACTGATAACACAAACTTAAGACTGTTAGTTTTAACCCATTCTGGTTAAACAAATATATATTAATTTTTCTAATGTATTGAGTAGGATAAATGTTGATTTTTTTAAAGAAATGTACCTTCATTTGTGTAGATAGACTGGGAAACATTTATAATAAACAATTCTCGTTAAATTCGATCCACCATCATCTGGATTTTAGTCTATTGTAATTGTTGCACTATAGAACATGTGACCACCGAAGTAGTAAAGGCTCTCCTAGAGTAGACTATTATCAATTAAAGGGCAGTTTAAAGTCTGTTCAGCGTAGGAATTGTTTTATGAAAAGCCTTCCCTACCAGAAATCTAGTATATAGTAGGATATTGGTAGGAAAAAAAGAACTTTCAGAAAGTAATTCCTACCGTGAATGGATTATACTCTAAAGAGACTTTTTTTTACTGAAACGGCTTCAAAACATTTCTGTTGAAAAATTAAGGATGCAGAAAACCGCAACTCTGGACTTTTTTTTGTTCTTAAAACGTAGTTTTGTATCTCATTTCACGTTTTATTTGCTTTGAGATTCGTTTTTAATGTATTTGTGGTCAGTGGCGGCTCGAGTATAGGCACTGCAAAACTGCGGCAACCCTATGTCCAATTGATATTATCGATAACATTTAATATAATGAGTCCTTTTTTCTTTAAATCTTTCTTTATTTTTGTAGTACAATATATATTCCTTAAGCATAATGTCAGTACTTCACTAGCCATTCCCCAGCATATGAAAAAGATACAAAAATCTTTGTATTGAACTGTGCGCTTCACAGTGCCAGCGATGTGGTGTTTGACTGTTGTGCGCATGCGCACATAGAAAGGGGTGGGGAGGAAGGTGGGACAGCCAGTTAGAGAGAGAGCACGGTTGCTCTCGCAGTGCCGGCTCCGGCGTGGTGGTGGAAGGAAGTTATTTTTTAACTCAGCATGTGTTGTGCTTAAAAACCGTGTATCATATTCTTGAATGTGATAAAGTGTAGAAGAGTGTAGAATTAGATTACTATTCTGCTTCCATCTATTCTATTTGATTAATTTTTTTCGGTTCTTTTATTTAACAGAAATACTAAATGCGCTTGCAGTACTTTCAATGGAGAAAAATTGCCTCAATTGTCATCCAGAGATCAAGGAGAAAATTATTAAACTTTTTGCACAAATTAAAACAAGAAGAATGGATTTCATTTTTAAATGAATAGATCAAGCTTGAACTGAAACAATTTAAGTTAAAGTAATTAAAAAAATTGTTAAGATTTTATCAAGTTCCTGAATAAATTTTCTTTTTATACATGTTTTTTTCCTTTTACACAATTTTAACACAAATGCAAAAAAATTTCTGGAGCAGCACCTCCACCAATTTTACCTACGAGACGCCACTGTTTGTGGATGTGGTCATAAGATTAATATCTTGAGTATTTTTACTTACTTGTAAAGCATAAATTTTAACCACTTTGAAGGTAATTGTTAAGGATACCACCTAAGTTCACAGAAGGTCAAAGGAATGTTGAAGGGTCGATGAAGGCTCTGCCCTAGACATACTTGAGTGTTACCGAAGTGCACAGACGGAGGACCCGAGATCATTAACGCATGGCTGACTCCATACCTAATCCCTTGTTGTTGTTTACGTAACACAGAACACAGGAAAAGTGTAAGAGCGAGCGGTGATTCACGTAACAGAGTGGCGATAGAACCAACTAAAGAGACAATTGATAGACCCAGCTAATCATTCTGTGCTAAAAAAATACTTTATTTTTTATCTCCTGTGATTAAAATTTCATTCTAACCTAACCTAACCTAACCTAACCTAACCTAACCTAACCATAGGCACATGCTATTAATACTAGGGGGTAGGGGAGGTATTCCCCAAGAGAGGGGGTTGTTTGTTTACCTTCCTCCAAGTTCATGTTGGCTGGCTGAAGTTAATTATGACTGCCTGTGCACCTCGGAAACACCCATTGTTAATAATTTGAGATCCCCCTTACCCCCCCCCCCCTAAAATTTGAGCTTACGTCTTCTAATATCCTGTATCCATCCCCGGTATTTCTCTAGACCAGGGATATGCAATCTTAATTACAAGAGGACCAAATAATAATAAATAAAATTGTGGTAAAAAGTTTTGTACACATTTATTTTTCTTCAAAATTAATTTAAAATTGATAAACACTGAAATGAATAAGTAATACAAAAATGCAACACATTCTAGGATCTTAGTGGCTTATGATTTTAAGTTCATTCAGAGGATGTATATGGTTGGTTTGAGATAGTTGAAATTGTGAATAAGCTTTCAGCATTTTTTTCATAATTTGGGTAAAGCTGTGAGAAGGGGATCCTCAAGAAAGAAGATATATTCTTATCAGTAACTCGATTTTTAAGATCATTTTTCCTAAGTTTTATTGTTGAAAAAGTTTACATTAATATGAAAGTGTAAACATTGCAACATAATTTCAAGTTATATTCACCAAATTTGGAAATGTTTATTTGTCATGGTTTTATAAAAAAACATATTTTTTTGTGTGTGTGTTTAAAAAAGCTTGCTTCACAACGCAACATATTTACCACGGGCCGGGTTGAACACAACGGTGGGCCTCAGTTTGTCCATCCCTGCTCTAGATTACATGTTGAATTCATCTAGTTTGGTTTGTTGGTGATGGAGAGGTAGGGGCTCGTGTCCCGGGTGTGTACATTGAAAGAAAGCATTTATTGCTAAAAGTTTTCCCACTCTACCTCCATACAAGTGTAATAGAAACATTCCCTTTAATTATTTTTCTTATTTGTTTGAGGTACTTAATGTGCACTTTCTGAACCGATTAATTATATCAGCACACGAGATTTATATGATAGAGAGAGCGAACAGGCCTGCCAATTTCGTAGTGAAAGGTATTTTCACTTATCTTCCAGGGTTCTTTTACAAGCCACAATCAACATGGAACTGATGGCCTTACTTCCCCTCCAAAGGAAGTTGTGCTACAAGTTTTTATCGCTAAATAAATATCTGTCGATCTCAGCTGTGTTTGAGCTCACGAAAATAGGATCCTTAGGCGAGCTCTTTAGCCCAAGACCACTGAGGTTGACAATTCCATCTTATAGTGTCATCCGCTTCGGTGACTGTATGGCCTATGTTGTCACACTCGCTGTTTGAAACCTGGCCGGTGAACTGAGGAGGGTTTTCCTTAAATGGCTTTCCACTTTCCCTGCATGCAAATAAGGCTACACTTTCTCTATATTAAACTTTCCTCGGCCCTAATACATTAATGTAATTAGTAAGAGGCGTATAAACAGAACGGGTAGTAAGTTACGTTGATAAAAGCGTAATGATTTTTATGTGATCATTCCTAGCCCACAAGTGTAAGAAAGAGTATATAGCCTGCATGGTAAATAAAACACAGACGAAAAGGTATTTGTGGATGTTGTCATAAGATTAATATCTTGAGAATTTGTACTTACTTGTAAAGTGATTATTTCAACCAATATAGAGGTAATTGTTAAGGATACCACCTAAGTTCACAGAAGGCCTAAGGAATGTTGAAGGGTTTATGAAGGGTTTGCCCTTAAAAAATACATATATATTTAAATAAATAAATATATATATTTGCGGTATTTAACGTTCCCTTTCTATATTATTGATTAATAAATTAATTTTAAGCTAACTTATATATCTCTAACAAGAACAGACAAAACATTAAAACCCAAATCGTGAATCCATCACTTTGAAAATACATTGCATCCATGATATATTTTTTGGCCATTCCAAGAATTTAGGCCAAGACCCCATGGTCAGTAGAAAGATCCGCTAGAGACTGATTTAACTTAAACAAGCCCTAATATGAAAAGTGTAATTATAATTTTATATTAAAACTGTAGTAGAATACTGTTAAGAAGGAACAATTTGTACAAACACTTTTTTCTTGCAGCTATTATTTTTTATTATTCTACTTTATTTTTAGTATTATTTTTATAGTTGTTGATATTTTCTTCTGAAAATGCCGGCTACAGACTACACTACTTTACGTATGAATATACACGTATGGAAATTATATTATTGATTTTTATAATAGCTGTATAAAATAAAAATATTTATATCGGAATAAAATTTGACTTGGAATTTAAATAGTTTAACTGTTCTTTGCTAGATGACTGTTTCAATTTGAAACGACATTTATGATTGGCTAAAATTAGTCCCATTGGTAATCTTTAAACTAATTTAAAGCGTTGAGTGTGAAAAGTACTTTCACTCTTCATAGTTCTAAAATTTACGATCATAAACTTAGCTCTAGAGTTTATCGTCCGCACAACAATATTCGTCCCAAGGGATGGACCACAATGTAGTTTAATATCAAGAGAACTCTGCTTGGTGAGGTCAACTCCATTCAACCGGAGTCCCTGGGAGAATAATTTCCCTTGAGGGCCTAAAGCCCATTAATTCCTCAAACCCTTTACATCGTTCTCAAGTGTCTGAAGCGGTTGTCAGAGTAGCCAAAGTTCCAAGAACATAATCCATAGCTTTGAAATTAATAGATTAGTATGATACAAGTAAGTATTGAAGGTGACCTGGTGGTCTAGAGGTAAGGTGTCAGACTTCTATGCTGGCGGCTGGGGTTCAATCCTCGGTCCCGGCACAGATTTATCTGATTTCCAAACCCTTCCTTCACCTCTGACAAGACATCTTGTGAATATGGGGAATGCCAGGCCTCCACCGTGGTTCGGAGTCCACGTTAAACTGTAGGTCCTTCAAATCATCTCACAATCATCCTACCATTACACATTAGCGTAAGTGCGTATAACCCGAACGGGTAGTAAGACGTGGTGCTAATTTTAAGTTGAATAATCTGTACTCTTCATTAGACTTTTTTTAAAAACACGTCTTCTTACGTGTTCAGGTTATACGCATATATATTAATTATGCTAATGTGTTAGGGTTGAGGAAGGTTGAATTTAAGAGAAATTGTACCTTCATTTTCAGGACATGCAGCTTGAATAGAATCAACTTGAACCATCTTGACCCGTGTTCAGGGTGTTTACTGGCAAACACAATGCAAAAAGTCCAGTGGGAAGACCTAGAGGAAGATGGGAGGATAATGTTAGAACGGATCTGAAATAAATAGGATGTAATGAGGTGGACTGGGTAGAGCTATCTTAAAATAGGGTAGAGTATAAGGAGGTGGACTGGATAGTACTATCTCAAGGTAAGGATAGAGGATAAGGAAGTGGGTTGGAAGAAACTAGCTAAAGATAGGAACAAGTGGCTTACTTTACTAAGTGCGGAAATGAACTTTCAAGTTCCTATTTCCATAGGATAAGCAAATAAGTAAACCATTAACTTATTGGTGGTTTTATGAGTTATGTCAAGAGTGTTAAAAGGTTTGTAATAATTTGTCACTTGCTATAATTTAAAAAACATAAAATCAAAGCGTTAGTTTATTTAATTAATATGTTTATCAAATTATTATTATTTTTAATTCAAATAACAATACTAGTCATAACATCTCGTAGAAATATAGCCTTAAGTACTTTAAATATGAGTAAACATTTTGCATATTAAGGTTTTTTCTACCACATAGTCATTTTTTTTTTGCATCAGTAGGCTAATTAAATAACTTCCATTATCATTTATTCTGGTTTGTCTTTGGGTTTGAATCCTTGCTGTATTTACCAAGGGTTAATCTATTCTTTTAAGCCATTCACTCATACAAATACGAGAAAACTTACTCTATAATATAACCTTGTCAGCCCCCCTCAATTTGTGTTGCAAAACGTGGATTTTCCATATTATTATTATTATTATTATTATTATTAGAACCGCGTCTTATTACCCGTTCGGGTTATAAGAACTTATGCTAATGTGTAATGGTAGGGTTATTGTGAGATGAAATGGAGGACCTACAGTTTAACGTGGGATCCGTACCACGGTGGAGGCCTGGCACTCCATACAATCACACGTGATTAGTACACTTCTTGTCAGAGGTGAAGGAAGATTTTGGTAATCAGATAAATCTCTGCCGGGACCGAGAATTGAACCCCGGTACCCTATCGCAGAAGTCCGACACCTTACCCCTAGAGCACCAAAACGCCTACTAGTAATATAAACTAGGTTCTAAATAAGAAAAGAAATGTAACCTTTGAAGTAATGATGATATTACATTTGTTTTGCATAGCATTCAAAAAAGTAATATATGTAGGATTTAGGGCTCAAACAATCCTTCAAGGGTAAATAAAAAATGGGAGTTGTAAAGATCAAACACCATCACAGAATATAAAACGACATGGCTGTTGACTTTGTGTATTCTCTATCTGTATTGAGGTCAAACAAAATATGATGTTTATGATTTCTTTAAAGAATGTTTCTGTTTATCAACATGATCTCTTCCAAAACATATTTGATTTTTAATTATAGATGCGTACTATATTAAGTTTTTAAAATAGAGCCATTCAAAAACTGTACAATTTTGCAAATTTTTTATGTGAAATATTACTAAACATAATAGGTGAACTGGTGATCTAGGGGTAAGGTGTCGGACTTATGTGCTGGGGTCCGGGGTTCAATCCTCGGTCCCCAGCACAGATGTATCTGAATACCAAACCCTTCCTTCACCTCTGACAAGACATCTTGTGAATGTGTGGAATGCCAGGCCTCCACAGTGGTTCGGATCCCACGTTAAACTGTAGGTCCTCCATTTCATCTCACAATCACCCTACCATTACACATTAGCGTAAGTGCGTATAGCCCGAACGGGTAGTAAGACGCGGTGNCGCGGTAATAATAATAATAAATAATAATAATAATAAACATATTTATTTGAAAAGGTTTTATTTTAACTGAACCCACGAACATTGGGTTTTGAGGCACGTACTTTACCCCAAGACCACCGAGGTCAACGTTGTGTTAATAAAGGAATAATTATATTTTGACCTGTTAAAATCTTATATAATATAGACTAATTATCTCCATTTTCTACTAACTCATCTAATAAATGCTACTATTTACCTTGACAGAATATACTATGACCATAGTTTATAAGCTATACCATAGTGGAATAATTTAAGGAAAACTTGCTACTTTACAGAATAAGTGAAGTGTTCTTTTTATTTTATTAAAAGTAGAAAAACATTAAGGAAAAAGATAATTAAATACATCCTACCTCGATTTTACATTTAAACTTCCTGTTACCATCTATTTATGCTAATATGAGAGTGACAACTCAGACCACGAAGCCACCGATGCGTATAAATAGTTAACTAAACAACAACTCAAATTAGTGCAATCATGGACTAAATTTCTGAATCATTGAGGGGCGGATTTACGCATAGGCCTAGTAGACACGTGCTTACGGCGACAGATTTTAGGGGCAGCAAATTTTTAATGACAGAAACGCCATATTTTTTTCTGTCAGTTAAAATAATTTTATTGCTTCATCGTGTATGTGTGTGTGTGTGATTGTAGTGGTCTGCTGTATCTGCGTATCAACATGACAGAGGATCACCTTAATTCACTGATAATCGTCTTAATTGAAGGTCACTTATTAGATAAAATGGATTTGTCTGTCATCATCGACCAGTTCACTCAGCAGAAATCAAAACGAAATATACTATAGATTATTTTCTTATTCTGTACATGCTAATATTCGATCTGTAGTAACATTTTCTACAGTCTACTAATGCAGATAAATTATATAATATTTGAATTTGTGTGTTGGTATAGTATAAGTGTATTTATTTCAATTGTTTAAGCCTTTGCATAGCTTCTTTTTTCTTTTAAAGCTGCACTATAATAAATAATCAAATAGTGTTGGTACTTTTTTTCTGTTATCTAACAGATAACACCTGTATATATGGTATATGTGTGCTGGTATATGAGGGCTGATAAGGGAAAACTGAGATTTAGAAGGATAGAAATTAAGGTAGGAAAAGTGGACGGGTAATTATCTAGTGCCTTTTGGTGGCAGAGTCGTAAGTCGGCCCCTTGAATCATCTATTATGGCTAGGCTCTGACAGGTAGGTTGGAGTTTGATTCTAGAATGGGTATAGTACAGTTATTTTCCCTGAATTCTTTCTCACTTACTGGGTAAATTTCCGCTAAATTTTGCCATTCTTATCCATAGAACACTAGTTTTAATCAAATCCGCACAGCATGAACATGAAAAAATAAAATCACATTTTGACCAAAAATCATTAAGCTAATGTGATGTAAGGTTAACGTAACGTTTTGACATGAGCCAATCTAGTAAAAAAACCATCTATTTTACACGTTTTATTTAGGAAATTTAATTTAATTCTGGACTTCTTTTGATCTCACTTTTTCCCTCATTTGCTTGCAGAAAGCTAGACCTACTTTTCTTAGCAACCTGATGAAGGAATACACAAAGCTTTGTTCTACCTTAAAAAAGGACTTTTTTTATTTTTAATTAAATTCTTTTGTTGGCTTTAAAATATCATTTGATAAAACTTGGATTCCAAACAAGTTAGATATTAATATGCCTACGAGAGAGTTTTAAGAACAATTTTACTTTTGAATTCTGGTATATTTAAAGAGTGGCTATATACTAAATTAATAAGGCAAAATACTATCTTATATACTAAGAGATCTAGGTAATAGTGTGTGTTTGTAGTTCATCTCACTAAACGTTCGAACAATCTGTTTGTTCATACTGACATATTAGGGATGAGGAAGGTAAAATATAAAATAAAGTTTCCCCACATATGCTTAGTAGGTGAGAGGAAAACTATTGATGAAAGCACCCTCAGTTAAAATGACAGTGATTCAAACAAAGACCTTCCAACAACCGGTAAATCATACTAAACGAGGTTAATAACTTAGTCCACATAAACACCGGTGCAAGCATCTGTATTTTAAAGTGTCACTATGTTCAGTTTATAGTAATTGGGCAGTTTATTTAACCAAATATAGTTTATTTTGTGTATCTTCTTACTAATTGCATTAAATAGCTAAGCTATTACAGTATTAATTGCGGCTCTATCCGCATCAAAATAATATGTTCTTTAAAATAAAATTACACCTGGACAAGAGTTCAGTTCCCTTATACAAGTGTATTTTTCAATTTAAAGAATTTTCCTACTTAGATAATGACGTTTAGAATCCGTTTAGAGAAAATCTTATGCAGCTAATGATTAAATGTTTCTTTCATGACATTAGACTAAACGTTTTATCTTTAATTGGATATCTATTGTTTGATTGATATTGTTAAATGATTTATTTAATAATGGTATATCATTTTATTTCATGAATAACTATATAACAATTGAGAGTTTTCATGTGTCGCTATATATATGAATATCATTTTCATTAAATTTCCCTACTATATAGGTTATACATCACAAAAATATACACTTCCAAAATCATAATCTAAAACAAACTATTGGACATTATTTTAATATAGGGTCTATTTAGTTATCATTGTTTGTTTAGTTTCTCATCACCTCTAAATATATTTTTTATTATTCTAAACAGAAGTTTATAATCTTATTTATTACACACACAAACTTTACTTTGAGTTTACGAAATAATAAAAAATTATACACTATGTAATTACATTTAAAAAAAAAATATTAAACCTAAATGGACTTTTTACTATGGCTGACCTAACACTTTATAACCCACATCAATAACAGAATATAAGATATTACACTAAATTTGCACTTAGTTGAAGTTGACTTTTCATTTGAAGGTTCGACTCCCGACCAGGTACTGTACCTTGTAGTTTTTAACATTGAATTTATCATCACAATCTCTCGACACTAATGGTGATTCACTTTCTCGAAGAATATTATTATTATTATTATCACCACGTCTTACTACCCGTTTGGGTTATACGCACTTACGCTAACGTGTAATGGTAGGGTAATTGTAAAATAAAATGGAGGACCTACAGTTTAACGTGGAATCCAAACCATGGTGCAGGCCTGGCATTCCCCACATTCACAAGTTGTGATAAATACATGTCTGTTCAAATGGTAAGGAAGGGTTCGGTTTAAGAAGATAGCTTCCTCTTGTGCATATATAACGTTTAAGGAGTTAGACAGTAGGACTGTATCTAGTTTTGGGCTAAATCTAACCATGAACTAACTTGCTACATTGCCTAGCCATAAATAACTAAGATCAATTCATAAACACTCAAAAACAAAACAAGAGTCAATTCAGATAAATATTTAAACCTAAATTTATACAGAATGTATGAGGTACTATATAAATACGCTAATTTTTTATTCTCTGACTAAAATAATGGAGTAAGGAAGGTAAATTATTGGAAATGCACTAACATTTGCTTTGAGGTAAAGGAGGAAAACATATATGTAACACTATTGGTACACCCAAACATGGTTCGAACCCATATTTCCTTGTCACAGGAAATTCTAATGTTTTTCTTAATTGACAGGTTTTAATAACTGTTCAGGTTATACACATGTATGATACATACTTTAATGGGACAAGGATGAAAGAGGAAACATTTTAGAGGTATTTTACCGCATATTTGTGAGTAAAAAGTGTGGAAATCTAATTAGAAAAAATAAATTAACCTCAGTATACTCGATTGGTATTCAAGTCCTGATCTACCATTCATCAAAAAAATAGTATTACATTTGAACGATGCCTTAGACCGTTCTGCCACTGTAATAGGTAATTCATATATTGACTTTAAGAACTAAAAACTCTTTAACTTGAACCTATACCATCAAAGCCCAGATATGCATAGGCTACTTGTATTGTATTTTGAGGAAATTTATCATTTGCATTTAAAGAGCCAGTGAAGTCTTGCTCAAAGTTTAGAAAAGTACAGAATCCTGTCTCCTCTGATGCCTATAGATATGCGAGTGAAAATGTAATAATTAGATACACTTTCTAACTGAATAAAGTTTGAAGATTCACCGAATATAATGAATACTCGATGAAGAAACTAAAGAAGGAATTTTTGAACTGAAAATAACTTAAAAAGTTTCCTCATTAAACTTTATATACCCATCATTATTTCTTATAGTGGTTTATTATTATGCTTTGAGTAGCTTACAAAAGTTAATGTTCAGATAGAGTAGTTGATATATCCACAACTGTCTTTTCAAAGCAACCACATATGTATTCATCGTTCAATCTGCCATGAAGTATAGAAACTTGTTTTTTTCATGTCTCTTTTTAACACAGATTTTGTTGTATTTTAATGTGTTGTTTAGCAATACATTTATTTGCACTTGATATATTGAATATAATAGATACAGTAAAATCCTGACCATATAATCTAAATGGGACAGAGAGGTGGTCTGATAACAGAAATTCTGGCTAATACAGAAAAAAGGGGAGGCGCTGGAAAAAAGAAAATCAAAATTAAATGAAAATGCTGAATAAATAATGAAATAAGGATTATTAATTAAATTACTACATAGCACGACTATGTAATAGGTTACAAAAATTATTCATATAAACAAAACCAAGGATTTCAAATCAATTAAATGCAGTTTTTAATATTTGCTGTAGTAGGCGAAATTCAAAAGTTAACGTTTACAAAAATGGTGAATGAAATTTTCCCAAGCCTCGCTTCTCACGGCAGGGTTATGACAATAGAACAGAACAGAACATAATATAATATATATATATATATATTCTGTGCTGGGGTCCGGGGTTCGATCCTCAGTCCCGGCACAGACTTATATGATTATCAAACGCTTCCTTCACCTATGACAAGACATATATTAATCACAACTTGTGAATATGGGGAATGCCAGGCCTCCGCCGTGGTTCGGATTCCACGCTAAACTGTAGGTCCTCCATTTCATCTCACAATCACCCTACCATTACACATTAGCGTAAGTGCGTATAACCAAACGGGTAGTAAGACGCGGTGCTAATAGTAATATTAATATGTGATATATATACTTATCGATAAAACGGTATGTTGAATAGTCGGGAATCTAGTGTACTCTAGTTTGTTTAAATAGGTCATGTATACCTCTGACGAATTGAATTTCATTCATAGCTTTATAGCTTAGATTACCATTTTTATAAAATATCTAGGATTAATATTGTGTAGGTGATCTGGTGGTCTAGGGGTAAGGTGTCAGACTTCTGTGCTGGTGGCCGGGGTTCAATCCTTGGTCCCGGCACAAATTTATCTGATTTCCAAACCCTTCCTTCACCTATGACAAGACATCTTGTGAATGTGGGGAATGCCAGGCCTCCACCGTGGTTCTGATTCCACGTTAAACTGTAGGTCCTTCATTTCATCTCAACAATCACCCTACCATTACACATTAGCGTAAGTGCGTATAACCCGAACGAGTTGTAAGACGCGGTGCTAATAATAATAATATTGTGTAATTGAGCTCCCTTAAACTACCCTGTTTGACGTGAAGAACAAAAAAAACTCAAAACTCCAAATAGATTGGGGCTTACTAGACATTTTTCAGTGTTTTATACTATAAATATACATTTTAAAAAAATGTGTGAGAGTCACTTCTCAATTGTGTGTAAAGGCTTTTAATTAGTCTCCAATATTTGTGTGGCACCGGATTTCTGAAGGATTCTACTGATACTTATAGCTCTTAGTCAAGAATCCAACAAGATCCCAATCCTCTTCGGTGGCCCTCTGGTCTGAAGCACTACTATCGCAGTAGACTAAATAGCTGGTGATGGGGAGATAAATCAGTGATTAATGCATCAACGTACTAATCCAAATGTCCCCGGTTCAATTACAGTGTCTAGGTATAATGTATTCAATCTAAATAATATTTTAATTAATAGAATGTTGATCTTGGAGGTTTTGGGGTAAAGTGCTCTCCTCAGGACACTATGTTCGTGGGTTCAAACCCAGCTAGGATCACAGATTTTTCTTGAGCTATAAAAATCCTCAGTACTTCTTTTGTAGTAGAAGTAACACCATCGATCCCATGTCAATTGGGGCATGTATAAGGACGCTGGAAGGTAGGTGAAAATACTCTCCCACAAAAATTTGTAAGCACTTTTAATCTAGCTCATATAAATTATCGTGTGTTTACATAATAAGTTGGTTGAGAAAGTATACTTTGTTGAATGTCCCATAGCAAAATAAACAATTAAAATAAATGTTATCAGCTCTATACAAACAGTTCCATAATTAAAATTATTTGCAACATTTGTGTTAATATTCATTGGAACTGGTTTATTAGTGTTTCATAGTTATTTTAACCAACTAAAGTGTCAGTTGGCATTCAAGTGATCTACTGAGTGCCTGTATCTCACAGCGCACAAGTATCTACTGCACGTAGAAACTAGTAAACTTAAATCCCACCATTATTAAATCCAACAAATTTACTTAAATTTGTCTGAGCAAATTACCAAGTTAAATCTTCGACATCTTAAAGTATTTTATTAAGAGCATCCCACTCTAAGAATATGCTTTACTTGGCCATCCCAGCACACATCTTTCAAATTAGTATTTAAATATTACTACGTTATACCAGTCAGAAACAAAATATTATAAATCATTTTTTACCGTCTAATGAAGTTGGTACGAGTGGCAGCCATGCGTCGTCTGTATTTCTTACTTACTAGTACTTAATAATATTTTAAAGTATAAACACGTCTGACAAAACTAAAAACTTTTTCGCAAAGATATAGTTATGGTTAACCGAAATTACTAATGGATTGAAATAAATGTTTCCCAATGTTTTAAAAGCTGACACAGAAAATTAACTAATTAATTAATTAATGTGGAGATTTAGGGTACTCAAGAAAAGGTGTTTTTTAAGTTTTCATATCTAAACTTTTTTTTTTGCCAAAAGAAATTAAATATCGCTTAGGTACAGATCTATAGTTTTTATTTGCACCACGTTTTTCTATCCGATCAGGTTATATGCTTATGTAAATTAGGGGTGTGCGAAGTACAATTTTTCAATTCGAAGCAAGCTCGAATCAATAATATGAAATATTCTCGAAGACGAATTGAAGTTAGAATATTGTATGTTAGTTTTTTACAATATAAAATAAGTTATATTGTTATTTATTAAATTTTATGTATTAAAATTACTTAGAAAATATTTTATTGTTAATAATATTTCGTTTTAATCTAATAAATCAAGTTATATTACAATTTGCAATTAAATTTCTTAGAACTTTTCAAAATCAAATGGTTTTACATTACATATAAATGACAATAAGTGACAAAAAATCGATTATTTTAGCTGTCAATATTTTATTGACGATGCTTTGAAGCCAGAATTATTCTCGAAGCGAAGTCGAAACTGATATTTGTTTCGAAGTTTCGGAGCCAAATCGAAGCTTTGTACACCCTAGTACTATTTACGATAGTGTTTTTAGATAATGAAAGTTATATTTTGAGGAAATGTACCCTAATTTGCGTATAGGAAGATTGTAAAGACATCTTGTAAAATCCACCCTCAGTACAGCCAAACAAGATTTGAACCTCGATCTCAACGTTATCGGCAGTATAGTCTACTGTGAGGGTAGCGCTAGACCACGGGAACACCAAACCGGGTAGCATACAGTTTAATTTTCTTCATGCTGTAGTTTCAAAAGTTCTTGAATATCTGTCAAGTGTGTCCTAGAATTTTATATAAACATTGGCTCTTCATTTAAAAGGTCTTTTATCAAATGCTGCTATGCTCATGACACATATTGGAATATTTGAGGGTCCATCCACAAGAATTTCTCCAAAAAAAATAAAGATTGCTCGACCATTTAAAAAAAAAACTTTTTTTTTTCTAAATTACCCTTACATGTTGGTAGTTCAAAATTACTATTATTTCAATTCTATAATTGATTCTCACATAGTGGCCATATTAGTTTTACAAGGCACTACATTTTTTGAAATTTTAAGGGTATAAGGAACAAAAATATCTCGGTCTCTGTTTGTTCAATCAACATGAGTGGAAAATTATTTTGTTTGGAAAGTAAGGGCCTACAAGTTTGTTTATATAGCATTTTAAACTAAACTCAATTCTAAAGGGTAAAATTTCTGCCTAAGATTTTAGCTTTTCATTTTTTTAAAAAAAATCTGGTTTTCAGGGGGAAATATTTTCATTCAGGGAAAGAATCAAAAAGCTACAATTTTTTATACAACAGACATAAGCTACTTGTCCTCACACACCAAGTTTAAAGCATGAGATCCACCCCCCTTTAAAATAAATCAAATTTATGGAGATTTGAAAAATTGTAAATTAAGTATGGTGTTTGGCAAATAGCTGAGATATTTCTTAGCACAGCTTAGGGCTGATGTTGTGCGGGGTGACCAGTCAAAGTTGAAAGTTCCATATGAATGATCTTATTTAAAATTCTCTGCACATATACACAGATTTTGACATCTCTTGAAATATTAAAAGAAGTTCTTGTTCCTGCTGGCTCGTAGAAATGAAGTTTGAAGTCATTATATCCAATGCTCACTTCCTCAATAACCCCAAGATACCATTGCCCTTAATTAATACACGCAACTATGTCTATTATTTTTTGAGTAAGAACTAAGAAGTTCTTGATTATTTTACTTCCTCAAAGTAATCATAAGAAATTGAAGTGTTGTAACATCTTACGGTAGTGTTATTTATAGGAATATATCTGTGGTATGATCGAACTTTAGGAATTAGCAAGCAGTTTTCAAATTGCTTTTCCAATTCAACTCTATTTTAAACCACTTCTTCAATTTATCACAAAATTGAATAATATCCTCTGGAGTTAATATTTGATTATTGGTTGTCATCTGAAGGCCCCTTTTGGTCACTTCTCTTTGTGTAGTCCCTCCTACCCCATCACAAGCATTTTTCCCATGGCTGGTAGCAAAATAAGTGCCAGTCTGCTTGAAGATCAAAGCCTTTATCATGGTGACAGAGAATGAGAAAGTTCTTCTTATTTTTGTACTGACTAGAAGAGCCGTCATTAAAATATAAGTTCTTTGTCACTGATGGGGTAGTAGTCTTGATATCATTAATCAAATGCTTTCGGAAAGCATGATCTGTGATGGTATTGTAATCAAGGTGGCTACTGATGACACACAAACTTCTGCTCTTCAATTCACTTTGATTACTTTCTTTATGACAGTAAACAAAGAGGTTAACAGTGGCTTGTTTGTTCACCCAATGAAAACATTGTATTTAATCTTGGATTACAAAAAAAAAGTTTTCAGAAAAATCAGCTAAAACAAAGCATTCTGTATCCAGTAAGATCCTTTTCTCGTCCTTAAGAAAACTTGACTGTACTTTGGATACATAGTGATTTTTATTTAGAGAACTGAGTTTTTCTGCTAAAGATTAAAAAAAAACTTCCCTTGGTTTTATCACTGAAACCAACTCGGCCTGGTCAGTTGTGACCCACAGATTGTAGCTTATTTTGTCAGGGGCTCCTTCTGTCTCTTGTTCTTGGAACAGCAATTCCAGTAGGAAATCTTTGCCTGGGCAGTGGGTACATTGGCTTAGCATGCACTCAGGTCATATAAAACCATCATAAGAAGATCTTTGTAGTCCACATTTAATTTGGCATCATCTATCATTAATTTAATATTTTGGTGGTATGAACACACACAGACAGTGTGTTTCCCTTATGCGCCAGCAATTACACACCATTTAGACCTCAACTCGCAGAATTTTGAGCGTCAATTTTACATTCCGGGTGGCCTTCCCTAAATTGTACATTCAGTTCATTCAGGCTACAAGGTAATAAATGTTTCTGTTTATGTTATCTAATCCCATCAATTCGGACAAATACACAATCATTTTTACCAGGAATAATCCTGGGTTTTATCCACTGATATAAAAATCTACAACATTCCTGACTGTGTGTTCATTAATATTTTTTTACACAATGTCTATTTCCTGGGTCTGTCAGTATTCCGTGGATCTTAAAATGATCTCTAGTGACTTTTACTAAACGTTCAGAAACTTCAAATTCAGTACTTACTTTTTTCTTGAACAAAATTCTGGCAATAAACTTAATATGTTTACCATTTCTTTTTTCTCTGCTGTCTTATATTTTTGTTTCAGCTTTTTAAAGAGTGCTTCATATTCTTCAGCGAATGAAGATTTTGTGCTAAGGGTTCATCAGGAAGTATGTCTACTCCCTCTTCAAAAGAAGCTTCAAGTCCTCGCTTCAACCTTTGGGATAACTTTCCTAACGTTGATTGAATTACCATTGGTCATTTTTCTGAATTTAGTTTTATGGTTTTAGAAACAGGAAATACACCTATATTTAAACAGTTTGCATTCAAAATGTCCATTTGTTAAGATTGAGGCACTAAAACATAATATTTTTTCAATTTACTTTATTCCTTTATTACAAACAGTCTGCTGTAGCAACTAGCATACAAATATTTCCCAGGAATAAGATCTTTTGATAAATATTCCACTTTTATATAACTAAGTCCTTTGGTAATAACTTTTTTTTATGGATTATAAGTGGGTCAGACAGAACTCGAGCTACCTTTAAAATGGTGGTACTTTAAAAATAACTTAATCTCGTGGTATTTACAAATATTTGCAACAGAACTATTTGTTATTAAGGCTATAAGATGTCAATCCTCACTCACAGAATTCACTAATCAATTGGATACAATTAGATATTGGCCCATACACACATTTATTACACTCTTCACCAAAAATTTCACCCACACTACATTTCATTTTTTAAGATTTAAGATATATTATAATATTGAATAAAATATCTGAAAAAATTCCTGTAGGTATTCCAATATGACAAAGGGAATTAGAATGAATCAAATAACTAAATAGATACATTACACCTCTATTTAAAAATCAATAATAAATTAAAAATTACGCACATCAATATATTAATATATTATAATATCGACTAAAAAAAAAATGTATCCCACAAAAGCAACCTTTAGTCCTCAATCTCTGCTATTATACTCTCACTCAGAGTTTTGAACAAGTCTGTGAGTTCTGACTCATGGGCCAGTATCTATTTTTAAAACAAACTCTTACTCATGCTCCCCTTTATTCTATTTTTAAAACAAACAATCTCTGACTCATACACTTAGATAGTTCTGTCTTTGTTTTGTGATTCACCCATCAGATATTTCTATATATTTCTTTAATGATTTATTTTTAATATACAATAATTCTGTAATCTTATAGTATTTTTTTACATGAGCATACAATGAAATAAAACATTAATTGAGTTAAATACTATATAAACACACCCATTGAAACATGAGTTTCCCTCCTCATGGTCTTTAAATATCTCAGCTTATAGTCAATTCTCAAACACCTTTTTATTATTTTAATATTATATATTACTATCGTGGACCAAAGTTTCGGATTTTTATCTTCTACTTTAACTAAGATATTAAGCTCTGAAAATTTCAATTTTTTTCACATTACAAAAAAAATTGAAATTATTATTTTTTAAAGGGGGATAAATTCTCAGGTTTGAAACTTGGTATGAGAGCACAAGTAGTTTATGTATGCCTGTATAAAAAATTGTATCTTGTTTGTTGAAACTTTCCCTTAATGAAAATATTTCCCTCTGGAAACAGGATTTAAAAAAAAATTCAAATTTTAGGCAGAGATTTCACCTTTTAGAATTGAGTTTAGGTTAAAATTCTACATAAACAAACTTATAGTTCTTTGATTTCCAAACGAAATGATTTTTCACTCAAGCTGATTGAACAGAGGCTGATATATTTGCGATTCCGTAAACCATTAGAATTGCAAAAAATGTAACGCCATGAAAAACAAATATGGTCACTATGTGAAAACCAAAAATAAAAAAATAAAATAACCATTTTGAACTACCAATAAGTTAGGATAATGTAGGAAGAAATCACATTAAAAAAAATATATAGTCAAGCAACCAGTGTTGGACCACTTGATATGGAATGACCCTTGAAGCTACTTAAAGAAAATAAAAATAATCTATACCTCCTTAATAATTCTAATTGATAGGACAACAATAAATCTGGGTGCCTAATCCATTTTCTGTTGCTGTTGCGCATAACAAAATAAAAACAACGGGTTGCGTGAAATGTAGGCTTGTTAAGTGCACTTCAAACCTAAAATTTTTGCGGAACAAAGACTTAGGTAATCGTTCCAAAAATATCTAATGATGTTTTAGTGGTAAGCTAAACCAAATAACGACGGGTGAAAAAAACACGTCAAAATCTATAATTTATTTTATCTGTTCATCAAAATTGTCATAAAAAATAATAGCATGGTAGACGGCACTGACTTTCTCCTTCTTCAATATTTTAATAGACATTAAATAAAAGACTTGTAATATTTTTGAAACGAAATAACAGATCAATATATTGTTGTAGAAACATTTCACCAAATATCATAATGAATTAATATACACTGTTACTCTATGGCATTAGGAACTAGGGACACTGTAGCAGAAAAATAGAAAAAAATAGAGAAATCTTTTTTCACCAAAGAGTATACGAATCAAATTCATATTCAATGACCTGAATTAAAAAGTATACTTAGAGCTAAGAAATTTGAGATTTTATAAAAATATATTTCAAATGAGATAGGCCTATTTTTATATTTAATGGTACTACAACTTTACAACGAAGATTTATTTCGTATCTCAAATATCTGTGGAGAGATTTTGAAAACTAGTCAATTTTCCTCGTGCAAAATATCCTCAATGTTATTTTTATGAGAAAATGTTAATTGCCATTTGTTTTTAATGATTAACAATGTATTGATTATAAAATGTTATCAAAGTCGTTAGAGTGAATTTCAAGAAAATATTTTTTTTTTATCTTTTTGCCTTCCAGTAAACTACCCTTAAATTTTGTGTTAAATATCTTAATTCCTAATAAAACCTCGGGGATACTTTAGGAAAACTCCAGATACCAAGTTCTTGCCCAATCGGTAAAATAGTTTCATCTCTTGGTCGAGGTACAGTGAGACGGACAGACAGACAAATTACATTATGAAAACCACTTTTTTGGTTTCAGGGGTAAGTAAAAGGTCGACATTTATAAAATATCTCGTGTTAGAATTTTTCACGAACACAATACTTTCTCTCCGAGGGGTCGAGACATTATAAAAATATGTTACAAGTATTATTAATAGGACTCTATGGAGCATCACGTAGTTCCTGAAACTCTTTGCTTATCTCTGGGGGTTCGAGTACCCCAGTTTAATAAACATTCTCTTGTAACATCAATAACACATGAGGTAATACTTTACGGTTATCTTTCATTTATATAACAAAGTTATCAAGGGAACTAGACTGTTGACTAGTCTTTTAATTAACTTGGTCAGTT
Source organism: Timema monikensis (assembly GCA_902151445.1). NCBI lineage: Eukaryota > Metazoa > Arthropoda > Insecta > Phasmatodea > Timematidae > Timema > Timema monikensis. Next base: position 23,305 of record CABFVZ010003026.1, read on the forward strand.
AAAAGTAGTAGTAATGTAAATCATTTTAATTGGCTTTTACCGTACAGGGCTATTTAAATAGTGAATTGAGACTACTTTGTTTCAATTACAATTTCATGGAGGCTGGCTATGCACCACATTATACAAATTACATCTCCGATACTTGCGTAGCAACCAATTGAATATGTTTCACGGTTAAAATGACATTGTTCTCTACCGCCAAGCCTAATATATCAACATTATTACTTACCGGTAAAGCTATTTCCCATTTACAAATGAACAATTACTTTAGTAGTTGTGCACTTTACAAACTTTTGAAACCACGTTAAATTAGAGTGTATGTTTCCGCAACATTGAAAGCGCACAATGGGGAGAAACATATCAAAAGCGTACAAAGATGTGAATCAAAAGTACTTCTAGATTTCGTAATAAAGCGCACAGAGGGAAATCAACTACATAACTTGGCAACATGGCAAACGTGTATTGTAAACAACCCCCTTACTCTTTAAAATAATTAAAATACTAAAACTACAGGGAAAGAATCCCTATTTTTTTTTCGTTTGGCTAGGCTAGGTAAGGTTAGGTTGATATTTGGCTTACTTACACACTTTATGGCATTAGTAGCTCAAAATTCACTACCTCACTCACAAAAAGTACGCCATTGATCCCGATCATGGTCTAGTTTCATCCAGTCCATCTCATTACAAAACTTGGATAAAATAAATTAAGGACAAATTCAAAGTTTAAAGATCAACAGTGTTGTAAATTAGTAAGTTAGCATCGCCCAATGAAGTTTATTATTATTATTATTATTATTATTAGCACCACGTCTTACTAACCGTTTGGGTTATACGCACTTACGCTAATGTGTAATGGCAGGGTGATTGTGAGATGTAATGAAGGACCTACAGTTTAACGTGGAATCCGAACCACGGTGGAGGCCTGGTATTCCCCACATTCACAAGATGTCTTGTCAGAGGTGAAGGAAGGGTTTGGTAATCAGATAAATCTGTGCCGGGACCGAGGATTGAACCCCGGCCGCCAGCACAGAAGTCTGACACCTTACCCCTAGACCGCCAGGTCACCGCAATGAAGTTTAATAAAGTAATGAAAATGTTCTTGTTACAACGATTTGAATAATATAATATTTTTATTTTAATATTATGTATTCAATCTAAGCCTTATCTTGTCACAGTCCCATTACTCCTTGTGATAATAAGCCAAGTTTATTAATGAAATGTTAATATGTTATATGTGTATTTTAGACTTGTCATCAACGCATGTTTTAATTCAATTGACGATGTTTTATCAATTTATTGAAAATTTTATATATGACATTTTGTTGCTCATTAAAAGTAGAATATAATCAATCTTTTGAATATTGAAGTCACTTAATTCATCTACCAATTTTAAAACTATCTAATTCATTAAATTGAAAGCGTATAAACCGAACGGGTAGTAATACGCGGTGCTAAATAATAATTAAATTGAAAATCTATACATTTTGTTATAGCTATTCCTGAGTTTTCTATCTAAGTCTTAACTCCAAGTAAGGATTTCACCCCATTTGGAAACTTCATGAACATTAAAACTAACAATTGTAAGCTTGAAGAATTCCTTCAATCTACCCAAAGCTTTGCTCAGGTCTTCCATTAGATTTACATTATCCTTTTTCTCTAGGCTTTCCCTAGATTGATAACTTTCTATAGCCTTTAATAACTAAAAATTTCCTTGATATTACTATTTTGGCTATTTTGTTCAAATACGCTAAATGTATCGTTTAAATTACTCTTTATTTTTGTTAATGAATATGACATCATCCTTCTTTTTCACATTTATACATTTGTTTAAGATCAATTCAATAGTACACATTTGTTGTCGAACCATGTTTTTTAATACTCTTTTTTCATTGACATACACTACACATTGCTTCATTTATAATTTAATTCCTTACAATTTCCCAATATTTCTCTTCAGTAATATTTCTCTCACTATCCTGTAAGCATTCTAGGACTTTTTTTTAAATATATATATATATACCTTCCTAAACTTGCCATCTTTCAGTGTTTCTACATCATATATTTGTCTAATTTAGACTTTTGATTTCCTATTTTTTGTTACTAACAGATGTTTAAAAATTGTGCTACTATCAATAATAGTGTAAATCTTGATAAATCTTGATATTAGCTTACGAAACACACGATACTAGTAATCTCTAAATATTACAAACTTCTTGTGATCTATACTTATAAAATATCATGTCCTGATTGATTGACTGACTGACTGACTGACTGACTGATTCATCATCGCCGAGCGCAAACTATCAAGGCTACAAGCATGAAATTCGGACTGTATATTCATTTTGTTATGTAGGCACCCACTAAGAAAGGATTTTAGAAAATTCCACCCCAAAGGGGTCAAAATAGGGGATGATAATATGTATGATAATATGTATGAAAGTCCGTCATTTTGAAAGTTACATAAACAAAATTTTGTATTTCGGTTATTGACGTAAAACAAATAAATACGTGTTTCAGGAATTTTGGAAATTTTATTTAATAAGGGATGAAAAAGGGGGTGAAAGTTTGTATCGGACTTGCATTATTTTTATCTGAGGTCAAGTTATGGTCATCAACGTAACGTAATATTTTAAATTAATCTGTAAATACATATGAATATTTTCGTATTTGTGTATAATCAACTTCCACGCGAGCAAAGCCGCGGGCAACAGCTATCTAGTGTTTCCATATGGCTCATAGAGACTCAAAACCGTGGCACGCTTTTGATGTACCCGCCTTGTGCGATTCTGACATACTCCAAGGCAGGTATACAAATTCAGCCTGTGCGCTTTCAATACGTAGACATGTGTATCACACACAATATTAATCTAATTTGCTTTGACCCGGTAAATAGGTAGTAGAATACCTTTCGTATAAACCACTAATGTGGGTGGAAGGTTTGCATTTTAAAATCATATCGCACTCGACTGCCTTTGACTGGTAGATTTTGGTTATAACCCCAGTTGATTCAACTTTGAATATTATTTACACATCTAATCTTGAATGTGGCTTTCCCGTTCTGTCTTCACACTAGTATGTATTCATTATTCTCTAAGAAAGAACCAACCCTCCTACCTAAGTAAGCTTTATAATTAATTACGCAACGAAACTATTCAAATACATAACACTACTATTAGGTAATAGAAAAATATTTTCCATTTTCAAGATTTTCTTATATTAACGCTGTTATTAAAATGAATATTCATTATTCTTAATCTAATTTGTATTAATTACAGTGTATTCCTTTATATGTATTAGGTGGTCTGCCTTATGACAGGTTTATTCTTTTATTTTCGTTTAACTTAGAACGACAATGCAACCTGTTCTAATTCCTTCAGGTCCCAGAATGTTATTCTTTCCTTAAATCATCTAATATTTGAATCTTACTTCTTCCTAAGCTCCTCTCTCTCTAAACTTTTCCTTCGATGACGTCGCGCAGATCTAGTTTACTTTGTAATTTATTCCTTTATATTTTAATTAATTTTCGAACTCTCCATATATTCTTATTGTTTTCACCTAGCTTTCACTCAACCTTTGTATTTCTTAAACTATTGAATTGCAATTCACAATTGGAATATTATATTTATTCTATGAATTCTACTCACGACTGTCTGGTACTGAGCAAAAAATTCGTAATGCAATAGACTATCGTAATAATTTACTTTATATTATTTCTTTCTTTCATGAAGTAATTATTAATTTAGATTAAGCCGTTAAAGTGGTTTGTAAGGAATATGATATTATTTTTCATAGTTCTGAGTTTTTTCAAGGAAAATATTTTTTTCTGGACAAAAAATCAAGATAGTTCTTTAATTTTGAAGATTCTCTTACTTTATTTTCTACGTTTAATACTCTCAAAATTTAATAAATAGATGTAATGAGCTTCGTGATATTTAAAAATGAAATGTTTACTTCATTTCAAAAGTATCTAATAAAATGCCATTACATTCATTTCATAATATTAATAACGGTATGTTAGTTCTTCCAATTTTTATTTTTATTTCAAGATTGGATTTATAATTCTTGAGAATTTTTTAGTTATTTTTGAAACTTTCATAGTTATAGAAAAATATTGCTAGAGACCTTCTACGTTATTTTCACTACTATGTATTTATTGAAGTTTTTTTAAACATATAAAATTTTATTAGTAATTCAAACAAGCTAGGTGCAGCCTTAACTCAAGTTACTTTCAATTCTACCTTAAGAACGCAAGTATTACAATATTAAATAATATTAATATTAATATTATAAAGTATTAAATAAAGGTAATTATGATAATACGAAGTATTAAAATACAAATAAAAAAAATCACTATAATTTCAAGATGTTTTATATTAGCTTAACTCAATAATAAAACGTGTCCTTCGTCAATAAAATTGTGCAAATAAAGAGCAATCTATAGGAATATTAAAAATTAAATAGGATACTAGAAAAAGAATAATATAAATAAGTTAGAAGAAAAGAGGAATGTTTAAATAAAAAGGTAACAAATAATAGAGGAGGTATAAAAAGAAAAAGGCATTTAGTGCCAAGCGCAGAGTTAACAGTATATAGAACCAAGGAGGTACGGAGAAAGAATTCATGAATATAATAAAAAAGATTGGTGTTTTTGGTAGCTATTTAATGACGAATATAGGAAAAATTAACAGTAAGTCTTACATTGGTAAGCAGAATAAAATAATATGTATACCAACACAAGTATATTTTGTCTTCGTGGGCCATTATTTATATATAAATACTTTATAAAATATGAAATACAGTTTGGAACACATATATACACTTTTATAATTACATTTATGCATTAACGATTAGTAGATATTAAGTTTAGGTCAGGTTGGATTAGGTTAGGTTTGGTTATGTTAAGTTAGGTTAGGTTAGGTTAGGTTAGGTTAGGGGTTTACTTTTGAGTGCTGGTCAAAACTAGAACTAGGGATTCTCTCTCCCTCCTGTCTCTGTAGATGGCTGAAACTGAAAATTTAAACATTTTTTAAGATATTTCGGACTTCATCAGATATTGGTAAATGCTAGAATATACCGGTAAACTCGAAGATTTATTGGTATTCGAACTTTTACAGTAACATATATTATATTAATACACATATTATATAATTTTTACTATCAAATTTATTCGTGATCAAATCGTTATTATTTAATTCATTCTATTAAACTTGAATTGTGAAGGCTCCACGCAAAGAGTTAAAGGAATTTACCTTACATTATAACAACATTAAGATTGGAGGTCTTATTTAGACTTTTTTTAAACGCCACAACTTACTACAAGTTTGGGTTATTTATAAATGTACTAACTACGATAAATGTGTTATGGATAAGTAAGGTTGAATCTAGAGGAAGTGTAGCCCTATTTGTGTGGAGGAAGCGTGGAAAACCACGTAGGTAAATTCCACCTTCTGAACACCGAGATTTTAATCCCGATCTACACGTAATTGAGAGTCTCGTACATAGTATAGTTTAATTGCAAATTTAATTACGTTCAAAATGGTATATTTATGTGAAGTTAATAAAACAAACTTAAATATTCATTATGGTCTGTTGACTCTTTTAAAACTGGTGTACAGTTTCACTTCAAATTAATTTTTTCACCGACGCTTTTAATTTGTTCATCAAACAGCTAGATTAAGTTTTTTATATTTAAAAAAGATTTTCCTCGTTTGAATCACAATGTATAATTTCTCTGATTGTGAAATGAAACCATATACTGTAATTCTAAATATTACCACTACTTCAATAAATAACTAGTAAACAAGAAAGAATTATTATTAATTGACTATGGCTTAAATTTTATTATTTATTAGTTTTTCTAATATATCTATACATGTAAGTAATTAATCAAATATATATTTATAAATAGCTGAAAACATTGTAATTTTTCACAGACTACATAATATATTATTATAAAATATTATTTTAGTTAATAATGGAATAATTGTGAATTTAACAGAAACGCTCACCAGTGGTTGTGCAGTCCTGGGTGTTAGAGTATCACCGTTAAAGGTCAAAGGTCAAAGTTAATTTTTGATGTAGTAAATTAGAGTGGATTTACATGATCTTTACATTTTTTATTGTGAATGAAGTTACTCTGATAAGCCCTACTTATTCCTAACCCTTAGAATAAATAAATAAATATATAATACATATATTAGACTTGAGAATTTAAGGCAGCCACCTCATTCAGCGATAACATATTAATCACTGTAAGGCCCCATGGTTTAAAATACAATGTTATATATACTTTGCTTAAATCACGTATTTATTATGTCAAGCTTATACTCCTTTTCACCCTTCATCTAAAACCATTAAAAGGGGGGATAAAACTAGAAAATGTATTAACTTGAGGTGAAGAGGAAATCTCGCTTCTAGTATTCCAATATCTTAAAAATGTTTGTTGTAAGCCTATAAAAAATTACTGTGTTTATCAAAAGAAGGCTAAATTTAAAGCCTTTTTTCATCAAAACTACTTTCATAGCTCTACCAAAATGCTTACAAATTTGTTGAAATTAAGCTCATTTCACATTTTCAGTTTTTTCTAATAATAAAAATTAAGTTTGTTAGTGAAAATAATCGTTTTGAAATCCTCTACTTTAGTTTGGCGTAAGCCATATTTTTTAATAATGCATAGTTGAATTGATTATTAATTTTGATCTTGCCACGGCAGCCCCCTTAAGACAAAATTATTTGAATTTTCGAGATATATATCCAGATATTACAATTAGTAGGTGTTATTTCTCACTACGGGTCCAACCAGTTTGTTAGTGAATTTATACCGCCATTGCATTCTGTCTTCTGCATCCTTATTTCAGCTTCCAGAATGTTCTTCTTTCCTTCAAGTCATCCAATATTTGAATCCTCTTTCTTCCTAAGCTTCTCTTTCCCTCAACCTTTATTTCTAGGACGTCGTGCATAAGACAGTTTCTCCTGAGGATGTGTCCGATCCAGTTTGCTTTGTACCGAAGAATAAAATACAAAATGGTTCTCTTCCAACCCATTATTTTTAGGACTTCCTCATTTTTCACCCTGTCTGTCCATCCAATCTTCTCAAGTCCCCTCCAGCACAACATTTCAAATATATCTAAGTATTTCTTTTTCATCTTCCTAAGAGTCCAAGTTTCTGCCCCGTAGCCCGAGGTTCTCCAAATGTAGCATTTCATTTGTTTCTTCCTCCGTTCCAAACTCAACTTGCTCGTCAGTTGTAACCTCTTATAGTTGAAAGCTTCCTTGACCATGGCGATTCTTGACCTAAATTGCTTGGAGCAGTAGGTATCCTTTGTCTGCAGACTTTCCAGGTTATTAATCTGCTCTATGTTTTACAACTCCTGGTTTACAAATTTGATTTTCAGTGGTTCTTATTATTTTTAAATCCCAATCACTTTTGACTTTTCAATATTGATCTTCTTGACATATATTATAATTATCACCACCAACTGACCCGGTCTATAATTTCCTGCAGAACCTTTTTATGTCTGGCCAAAATGCTAGATCATCTGCGTATTTTATTGTGTCGATGACATGTCCTCCTATCTTGAAATTGCCACGTCACTCCAGGGTTTCCCTTACCAGCCACTCTGGGGCACTCAGTCTTAAGGACCTGGCTGGACGTACGGGACTGCGACGCGATCTGGAACCACGTACGTTTCATATAAGCGAGCACTAGACTGTCTGCCGCCGTCTGGTACTGAAAGAGCTCTAAAACTCCTGTCGAGGCGCCTCCACGGGGTGGGCCCTGGGCTATGTGTGCGGACGTTGGAGTCCGGCATAACTGATACCCCGACAAGGTCATCTATATGTGAGGGGCGAGGCCCCTGGACATTCACTAAGCGGTTGGTAGTGTGTACCCGTGTAGCGGGGATAGCTGGTCAGGGAACCTTCACGAGGTCCCCGCTGGGCAACTCCAGACAGTCGGGCTCAAGAAGTGTGCTGAAGGGGCGGCAGCCATAGTTCGGGGAGTTTGAGAAAAGGTCCTGGGAATGGAAAGATGGTCTGAGGAGACGACTGTTCGGAGGCTGAGCTCCTGACTTCCTCATGGTTGGGCAATCACTAAGAAGAGCCAACTCCTCCCTCCATCTGGTACCAGTGGAGGGGTTTTTTCTCAAGTGACCAAGGCAGCCTAGCATGGAAGGGTTGGCAGTGGATTTTTTGGGTGCCCGAGTAACCCGGAATGGCACTCATTTTCCGTTGCCAACGGGTATCAGCGGTTGCACCATAAAGGGCATCTGAGCCTAGGGATGGTGTAGCTAGAAACTCCTTCCGGGGATCTCTTTGGAGAGGTGGTTCGGATTTTACTGACCAGCCACTCTTCATTAAAGTTGAACAGACTTGTGACAAACAGCATATTTTTCTCACGCCTCTTTCTTATATCTATATATAACAATTATAAATAGGTGTAAGTGTTCGCTTACTGGTTAAGTGAGCTTGTAAGTCATTTTACTGACATAGCCGTTTGATTTTAAATCAAACACTAACAAATCAAAATATAAGAGTGTACCAAAAGAAGTTACAGAATAAATTATTTAGAAATCAATGAATTTAAGCTGGTTTATAGAGTGTGTTACTATACTCACTTCAGAAAATAATCTTAGTTACCGATAGTGTACGAATAAATTAAAGTTATTAATAAGTCGCTTTGTGCAGTTAGTTTAAAGTTTGTGTCTGAAAGAAGAGGGCTTTTTATACCATTCAGGAACTAAGAATACTTTTAAATATTAGAAAATTACACTTTTTTAATAACAAAATAATTTCTAGATATAAGTAAAAATTATACAAATACATACAAATTGTGTCGGGTATTATAAAATTTGTTCAACATTGAATATGATTTGTGAAATGCTTTAAAGTATATAGCTCTCGTTTCCGTTACTGAGTTGTTAGAATTATCGGCAACAGGTATAAAACAACTTTGTTCGATTCCGGTTTGATTTATCAAATAAAAGTTACTATTTAGATAAAATAATCTCAAAAACCAATAAGAAAATATCTTATGCAAGGACTGGGTGTAAGGTATATAGGAGTAATGTCTCAGGTTTACTTAGTTTGTAAGTAGTAAATTGATATAATGTGTGTGTTTGGAAAGGGAACGTTCTAAGTCTCTGCTTAAAAATAAAATCAATACATTTTGGTGAAAAATTACATTTGAGTGAATTATGGTAGATGGAAGAGAGTACAGTACTTTCGCAGTTTTTAAAGCAAAATATTTTCATTAACATAATTCAAATACTGTTCCGGTACAAACATAGAGTTTTATTTTATTGACATAATGATGAAATTAAAAATTGTTTGATATCTTTCAAGAGTGTACTAGAATTTTATGATAGCCTTTCCCCTTCTCTCTTCATTTAAAAAGTTTCTCATCAAATGATAATATTCTCATGAAAAATATTTAAGAACTGTTGAGACATCACTACATGTATAGTATTAAATTATATATTTCTGTTGGAGAGAGAATTTTTTTACCTATGCTATGAAAATTGCGAACTGCAGGACATGTAGTGTGAATGGAAGAATCTACAGCCCTGTTCACTGTTCAGGGTATTAATTGGAAAACCCATTAGGAAGATACCAGTGGGAAGACTAAGACGCAGATGGAAGGATAACATTAGAATGGACTTGAAAGAGAGAGGGTGTAATGAGGTGAACTGGATATAACTATTTCCAGATAGGGACAGGTGACATAGTTTTATAAGTGCGGCAGTGAACTTTTGAGTTCCTAATGCCATAGAGTATATAAGTAAGAAAACTGCAAAAGCACTTAATTTTTCTCGCGTTTCATTCCATTCCATCTTAATGTTAAAATAAATAATTAATTAGCTACCTCAAACATGTGACGGTTGATTAACATTATCTCAACCAAGTTCTTCAATAATAAATATATCAAGCGTGCGTGGTACAAGAAAGCGTATGTGAGAGCAATAACACATAAAATAACAAAATAATATTTGATGATTAATTTTTAAATGAATATAAAACTATTGTTAAATTCTAGGTTGCCTATGACCGACAGTTCTAGAACTGTTGAGATTAAACCTTTTAATATTTTATATGTCCAAAACTTTTTTTATATAAAATCTGCAAAATATGCTAGAAATATTAACTCTCCTTACATTCCATTCCACCTTTGGTACTAAAAGATAAGCCTTTTGTAAGTGACCTTCTAGAATATTTTTTTTCGCTTAACAAATTAACATCCCTTAATTTTTAGTTTCTAGTTTTTGGCTAAGTTTTATCTATTTTTTATATTATTTATTTTTTTTGGCATCACTGCCTGTGACCACGTGATATGCTACATTTTTTAGTCGACCTACGTTAAAGTTGGAATCCCACCATGTGTTTGTGTGTGTGAGTATGTGGTAAGAACTAATTCAGTGGAGAGGTTGTGGCGTGTTGCGTAGTGAAAGGCAGACATTGAACAACCAGTTCTTCTCGTCTCCTACTAAAACACGAGAACTTTGTTCTCTATGTGGAGTTAACAAGTACTGGACCTATGTGAGACCACGAAACTTTAGCGGAGAGGGTTGTAAATGAGTTTAACTAGAGAGTGGTTTTGTTTGTTTGGGAAAAACATCTTCTTGCCAAAGATATGAAATGGAAAATTTCTCAAGGCCCGCTTAGATTTTAATAGATTATTATCAAAGCACTATAAATAACATTCCATTCCCCTGAGATTAAATGATGCAAAATTATATCTGAAATTATTTGGTCTTTAACTGCCATTTTATGTTTTGACTTTTATTTTATTGTACAATCAAAGTTAATAAATTAAATAAATCAAATGTTGGTTTAAGTAAGTTATAAGAATCTCTTCTTTCCCACTATAATAATATAAAATAATATATAATAATAATAATTTAATACTACTTATGTCTCCCAGTTTTTTAATAAATTACAAATTATTTTACTACTAAACTTCGGCTATTTCTATCGATATGTACGATGTCTTCAAACGTTGCTTTTTGACAATCTTTGTTTAGAGGTCAGTGGCCTTGAAAATGTTCGTCATCACGTGTGAACGAAAGCAATTGAGGTACGAGTGTAAGGTTTCTACATATCTGGTCTTAAGCCAGACAGTCCTCTTTTTTATAAGTTTACATATTAAGTGGATCCTTCTTTTCATAATAAAGCAGGATGTTTAACTGCCCGGCTTTTGAAGTTGGTACCAAATTAATTATATTGGTCTTAGCTCAGTCCTATATCCACTACTCAGTGATTCATACAGATGACCAGTGTATACCTATTTTTCTTTTTGTGATTAACTTGTGGGTAAAAGATAGGGGTGATATCCATTTTACTAATCAATGATTGGAGACAATAATGTGGATGGGTGGGGTTAATGATCTAGATCTGACCATTAAACCTTACTTTACCTCTGCTCTCCTGAAGTACGAAGGAATTCAATTCTGAGGTGATTACACCATTAAGGTGAATTCCATTATCCCCAGATGATAAAGTATGATATAATAAACACCCTCCTGAGGAAGTGGCAAGAAGACCGGCAAGAGACTTTCCAGTTATTTCCGAACGTACAAGAAAGACTGAGAATGAAGCATATTCAACTTTTACAGGGACTTGTTCATCATATCACAGGGCATGGCCCATATCGAGCGTCTCTCTTTAGAAGGAACTTGAGTAAAACTAGTCTTTGCTGTTGCGGAGGAGAGGCGACACCAGGACAAATGACCTTGGAATTTGTGGCCCAATAAATATACCTTCTTTTAGCTTTGCTTCACTCAAATTGGGAATAAAAGTTTTCAAATGATTAAAGGCCTTCTTTATCAAGAGCTCTTACAGAGTTCATCAAGCCTATCTATTTATGAAGCGGAAGCAAAATGACTTTACTTGGCTCAACCAATAGAGTAAATTTCGAATTCTTCTTTTCAGCAATGTATAATTTCTTCATAGGCCATTCCTTGACTATGTAGTGGTTATTGGTGTCTCAGCTGTCCCACAAGCACAAAAAAACAGCACTATTTTGTGAATTCACCCTGTAAATCTGTAAGTAGTGCGACAACTTTTAAATCACAACATATCTGCCACTCATAATCTTTATATTTGATTCACTCCATCAGCAAAGCAATACGTTCATAAATTTCCCTCATGTCCACCGCATGTACCAAAGGCACTGATGAAAGTTTGTTGCTATTATATAATAGCACTGCTTTTAAGCTTGTTTTAGATGAATCAATAAATATTATCCACTCATTTGGATTGTGTTTAACACCCAACTCCATAATTAAATCATTCACGTCTGTGCACACACACATTGAATTCTTCATTTCAAAATATCCAGACAAACAGCTATTTCTTGTTTTAAAACTTAAAATTGTGTACCTTGCTGTAGAATATTCCATTGTTGTAGTCTAGTACCCAACAATTCAGCTTGCTGTTTAGAAAGTTTCAGCTCACGGACAAAATTGTTCAGTTCCTTATGTCCTATGAGGTGAGGCAATCTGTCATGAGTTTCAGGGATGTACTTTACAAAGGTCGTGCTTCTTCTGATTCACCTTCCTCTGATGGTTCTGATGCAGGTGTTTGCAAGTGACAAGCATGAACAGGTAAGCCTTCACCATGAAGCACTGGCATATGAACTAAAGAAACATTAGGCTATTTAATTCTATTTTAAATTTTACTGGAATGTCCTGCAATATTTGTCAGGCAAAAATAACAGTCCGTATGATCTTTTGTCTCGCACCAAACCATTGGAACAGCAAATGGCATGGCTCAGTGGTTTCCTTTCATCCATTCTATAAGGGAAGTTTTGCAGGTTATGCAAGCATTATTAGGTGCAAATGGTTTACCCTGATCTCCAAGAGCACAATGAGGCACAGTTTATAAGTCTTCTTAGCTAAGTCAGTGATTGACTTTATTTGGGTTTTTGGATTGAATTTAACACATACACAGCAAAAGTAATCGGGGTGGTTTACACAACCACAAAGTTTAGCAGTTGCCATTACGTTAAGAACACTGTACTAACTATAACCTAAAAATATCATAACGTCTCACTAGTTCACACATGAAAAGCAAAATCACACACTAATACAAACTTACGTATCAATAAAGAAAGATATATTATTATTATTATCATTATTATTAGCACCGCGTCTTACTACCCGTTCGGGTTATACGCACTTAAGCTAATGTGTAATGGTAGGGTGATTGTGAGATGAAATGAAGGACCTACAGTTTAACGTGGAATCCGAACCACGGTGGCGACCTCGCATTCCACACATTCACAAGATGTTTTGTCAGAGGTGTAGGAAGGGTTTGGAAATCAGATAAATCTGTGCCGGAACCGAGGATTGAACCCCGGCCGCCAGCACAGAAGTCTGACACCTTACCCCTAGACCACCAGGTCACCAAGAAAGATATACAAAGTGATTTACATCATCCAAGTTTCAACACGCACTAAACAGCAGGGCTAACGTGTCTAGCTAAGTCACCTATAACGGCCAATGGCAGTACCATTCCCCCTCAACTAAACTGTCCTGCCATCTAGTGACTATTTTAAGAACCTTTTCCATCATATATTGCATTCAAATGCAGAGTGAAACCAGCATAATAAGTGATAGTTCAAGAAAAAAAGAGAACACAAACAACACAAAAAATCTAAAAAAAATTATATATATATTAAAAATCTTACGTGACAGAGCATTTCCAAAGGCAGATTTGGATTCTACAACCAAAAATACATATTAATTGATGTATCACACACCAGATGCAAAATGGCTGTTAACCAGTGAATCACGATTTAAAATAATATATTAATTACAAAATATTTTAATTCCATTTTAGCATATACAAATTAATTTCCTATTTGTTCGCAACGAATTATCAAAACCTCATTCTATTTCTAGGGTTATCAATCGATAGGTCTCTAGTCATAAAATTTAAAAAAAAAACTTCATGCTATCAGCCCTCAATAATTGATCCTTACCAATCGAATGAACACATTCAGCTGGCAAAGATAGTGCCAACATCAGGTAATAGATTTGAAGACTTCTAAACTTGGCTTCAAGGACTTTTCAATTTCATGAGGCTCAAAGGTATAACCAACAGCCATTTCATGTAAATTTATGGCAAGTATAATTGGCGACCAATTACTCGGACCGGTTATTATAATTTGGGAATTATTAGGAAACTTTTAATTAATTTACTAACCAATTAAATGGTATGTTGGAAGACATCCCTTTTGATACCACACGTTCCATGTGGTTAGGGCTATACCCAACGGAAATGGATAGGTCATGCAAGAGCTACTGCCTTTTCTGCTCACTCCACAGATTTAAACCAATTGGAATTTTATTTAAGAGGTCCATCTGAAAGTGATTGCATACACAAAACTTATTCACATTGATAAAATACTTCAGCAACCAAATGGACACGACTGCCAGAGATTCAGTAAAGTATTGAACAAGACTTCCAGATTCAGTAATGTATTGACCTAGACTACCAGATATTAAGCAAAGTATTAAACAAGACTGTAAGAGATTCAACAAAGTATTAAACAATACTGTTCAAGATTCAGTAATTTATTGAACAAGACTGCCAGAGATTCAACAATGTATTGGACAGTTTTGCCAGATTTTCAATAAAGTATTGAAAGAGATTGTCAGAGACTCAATGTATTGAACAAAACTGGTATAGATTCAGGATCCTATTGAACAAGACTGCCAGAGATTCAGAAACTTATTAAACATGACTGTCAGAGATTGAAAAAACACTCTGAATATTTGTAAGGAATTTTGTTTTTATAATTCGATGATTAAACGCTGAATTTTAGACTAAAAGTGGTCCTCTTTAACAATACCTGTAAAGGTAAACAGATAAACATTGAAGGAAAGCATAACTCGCTATAACTCTTAATAAGGTAAAATAGAATATTTATATGTTATTTTTTTCGCTGTTTTTATGTTGTATTGATTCAGTTTTATTGAAATGATTTCTAGTGCATTTAAATTTAAGTTGTTTAAATTTTATTTAGACTTACTGTACTGTTGCTGTTTTATTTCCGTACACGTGCAAGCAGTTTACGGTGAATAACATTCAGTTTGGTTGTTTACAGCCCTCACAATAATTAAAGAAAAAAACCTCTCACTGTAGGTGCGAGAAAGAGGGAAATATGCTTCATTTGTAGATCATAGTGTTTTTATGTTATTTTCTAGAAGTAGTTTTACTTGTGTCCGTAAGAGCTCAGCAGCTCCTGGGCACAATCTAAGTTTGAAGTCTGACAATTATTGTTTGTTTTTGCTTTTACTAGACAGAGTTGTTAACTGTCGATTTGGGCTAAGACGTGTGTGTGCCGATATGGCAAATTCATTATGATATATATATATATATATATATATATATATTTATATTAAATCAACGTTAAAGCATTTAATTTTTTCGACAAGTAAACAAAAATTATTTCTGTAATTTCTAAATAAAAGTTATATCAAATAACATAATAAAATATGTTTAAATTATAAGATATTTTTCGACAAGTAAACAAAAATGATTTCTGTAATTTCTAAATAAAAGTTATATCAAATAACATAATAAAATATGTTTAAATTATAAGATATTTAAATCACAGATCGCAGATACGTGTAGAAGATAACATATCACGACAATGTATATATATGGTCTACCTCTGAAGTGGTTCACTCATATAAAGTTACACCTTGTATGATAATCGAATAATTATTACCGATTTATTTCATTTATTCTACAGAAAGCATGAAAATATTTCATTATTAAATAAGAAGAATAAAAGCATCAATACTTAATATCAACCTTAATATAATATATCAATCAATATCTATTTAATATATACTTATCTTCATTTTTTCTAAGATACTAGTTCTATCAGTGTATGGATGATGATAAGTACAAGAATACAATTTAGTAATTGATTTGTGAGAGTTCTGGAATTTTATATTATTGAGGTCGTTGTAAATTTTTACCTGCCCTTTCATTTGACCTCACACCACCCTCTTCCCCACAAATAAATACTGGCGCCACAGGTTTAGTGTGTGCAGGTAGAGCCTAAATAAATATAAGTCTATTTGGTGAGTTCTCGTAGGATTTCTTGAATTTCTAAAAGAAATAAATTGTACGTCTTTATTTCACAAAAGTTATCATATTGTGTATAAAAATTGAAAACTAAGTTTAATAAATTAATTTTTTAATAAATAGACCTTAAGTGAGTTTCCATATAGATACGTGTGGTCCTGAGCACACTATCGCTCCACCTTTTAACCTATGATGACGTAAGCAAACACACGACCCTGAATGCTGGAGTTGCTTCTTGCTTGTAATGTAGAAAATGAGTGAGGCTTGAGAAATAGTGTTATTTGTTCTTCCTCTACAGACCACCCTTATAAAGATTTAATCTCAGCATAGGCCATAAGTAAAGATAGCATTTTTTAAAATTTCAATACCAATTCGATACCGGAGTGTGAGTACTAATATCAGTAAAAGTATCGATTAAAAATAATAGTATCGAAAGGAAAATACCAATATTAGTAAAGTATCCATACTTTTTTCACATATCTACATTCACCCTCCCACTTACCATCCCACAAAATAGGTTTTAGGCTTGCACTAGGCAGGACCAAGGACCTTCATAACAATAAACACTTTTTATATAAATATCAAACTAAATTGCTTAAATAATTTTAACAAATCTCAAATTTTCAAAAATAAGTTAACAGTAAACTACGTAAAGGCTATTTTGTAATTTGTAAAGATAAAAATATGCATTTATTATCATGATCTCAGGGGTGATAATTTCCACTATTGTTATGAGAAAGTAAACAGAGGCTTAATAACGCTCAATTTATCAGGAAAAATGTATTTAGATAATTAATTATATTACAATAAAATTACAAAGACTAGAAAAATGTCTTACTCCATTTGTACACGTGGTGACTATATTTCTATATAGGTTAAATTAAAAAGCAATACGCGATACATGTATTTTTTACCTGGTTAGTAAGTAACAAATTTAGAAATTTTAAAAGTAGCTCCAACAATAATAAGAATCTGCTACCACTGGTGGGGGACATAGTGATAAATGACAAGATAAAAACCACACTTAAGTTAATCCGTTAAATATTTACCGTATAGAAAGCCAAGTTAAAAAAAGACTTGATTTATCTAGATTTATTTTTGACTTCTAATAAATGCAAAGCAGTGAAACTTTTAAACGAAACTTTATAGTCTACATTAATTTAAACGGGGAAGAAAAATCTTATATTTTTTATTCAACGCTTTAAATTCCTGAATATAAATTCCACCGGGTTTTGCATTCAATAGATTTCAAAGTTAGATTACTAACTTCTAGAAACTTTCGTTTTCAGTCAATATAATTTGAAAGTTTGTACAACTTTGAAATCTCTTGAAATTATTCCTTGAGTTTCAGCCCGTGTTGTAGTAAATAAAAACCCAGCATGTTCCTTGACCATACCAGTAGTCTTAAATACTAAAAAGTCAGGCTCACTTTAGTCTAGATTGCCTGTGTTCGTAAGGTTGATGATCTAATCCAGTGACATCAAATATTTTTTACCCTGAGCCGCACTTTTGAAATGAAAATTTTCTCCTGCGACACCAAATATCCTATTGATAAGAAATATATTCAAAAACAAAACATCAACTTCTAGCAGTGATTTAATTATAACATCAGACACAATTACTTTATATTATGGTTATGAGATATCAACATATTAAAAACAATTCAGCTACATAAAAACATAGTTCTTTTAAAAAATGAACAAATTCAATG
This sequence comes from Timema monikensis, assembly GCA_902151445.1. Lineage (NCBI taxonomy): Eukaryota > Metazoa > Arthropoda > Insecta > Phasmatodea > Timematidae > Timema > Timema monikensis. The sequence continues at coordinate 41,113 of CABFVZ010003026.1, forward strand.
AGATATGTGAGCTATTTTTACTTTCTCGCTATCTTAAAGGTAGAGAAATTATTGTGGTCGTCGATAAAATCGAAATAGATATTTTGATGATTCTCGACGTTTAATGTCCCTCCAAATCTGAAAAAATGGTTTTTGAATTTCCATCTGCCTGTATGTCTTTTTGTACCTCTAACTAGAGCCTAAACTATTCTACCGATTGGGCTAAAACTTGGTATTTAGGGTTTCCATAGGGTTGCACTGAGGAGTTTTTGTACTTGGATATCAAACCTAAAATGAAGAATAGTTTACTTAAGAGTCAAAATAGAAAAAAAATAGATTTTCTCAACATCGGCATTTATGATTTTGATTTAATTTAATTTAAAAACATTTATAAATATTCCAAACAAAGTGGCTTCCCTCAATATTTCGGTAAAATGACTTTAAGGGCTCCAGTCTGATGCGTAAATTCTATTTTTTCTAAATCATATCTCCGAAACTATTTGTATAAGAAATTTCTTATCTTGGCAAATATGTAGAACTATTTGTAATACAAATATTTTATGCGAAACCTATTTTTATAAACTCAATAAATTTCAATCTATACGCAAATATATATAACTTTTCGAAAACTAAATGTAAAGTATTGCAACCGTAAAAAAATCTAACCTGAACTGTTGATAGATGTCGACGTCTCATGACCCCCCGAACCCTAAAAAGTGTTCTATGCAGTGCCATGTATTTGTGTGTGTGTTTAAACTTTAAATTAAGAGTAGTTTAATAAAGCGCGAAAAGAGAAAATATAGATTTTCTCAACACCACTTTAACGATTTTGATTAAAGTTCGTATCTAGGCGTTGATTCAGATTATAAATAAACTGGCTATTTTAATTTTCTCATGAAAATGAATTTTATGATACTTTACAGAACCTTAAATTTCCGTATCTCCGCAACTATTTGAGGTATTAACTAACTTATTATTGCAAGATTGTAGTACTATTGAAAATAAAAAACCTCTATATGAAATATATTTTTACAAAACCAACATTTTCTGAGGTATTGGCAAATATATTAATACAATCTTGTGAGTTTTAGTTGTAAAGAGATACTTCTTAAATTTTAATGCAATAATTCTCCAATGCCATAGAGAAATTATATATAAATAAGTATCTCAAAAACTTTATGTTATTTTTCCTTAAAACTCTTGGGATAAATATTTGTACAAAAAAAAAAGATGTATCTCCATTTTAGACTCAACAGTCAATATTTACATTTTTTATTGTCAACATTTATAAATGAGCCATTTAATGCAAGGTGATGACCTGAAGATATGCAGCACCTAATAAAATGTCGAAAATTTTAATCGGAAATAGAAATTTTAATACGAAGTGTTGACCATTGTGGAACCAATATTGATCTTTTTTATTGGTTCAAACATACAAATGAGGACATTAATTGATTAGACATAAAATTACAAAACTTAGAACTGGGACTCAAAAAATGCTTGACATAAGCATAGTGCAATTCATGCTTGGGTTTGCTAGTGTATGTTATTTTGTTTTACATATACTACGAGTTTTGAGTAAATAGCTCCATTCTTAAACAATAGAGCGAGAAAGTCCGTGCGTAGTTCCGTAGAGTTTTTTTTTCCTGTAATCTCATTTATATTAGGTATCATTTGAGATAAACAAGTTTTCATCTTCTCCTCAACATTAATAAGGTGTTTGAAATTTGTAAGAAGTGGAAATTAATGTCCACAACAATTAGTACCTTGAAGAGATTCGTGGACACGGTTTATTGTTGATCATCCAAAAGGATTCCAGTGGAATGCTCCTTTATTATGATTTCAAGGTGCGATCCTTTGAACCAAGGACCACTTCCTCCTCATATGTCATATCTGAACCAAAGTAATTCACAAACTTATCTCTAGCCCAGTCAAATATTTCTGTATACAACGTTGAAAATACATATTAATCTCTTCTACCAGTGTTGCAAATATTACTGTATGAGGCCCTAAATTTATTGCTTGCTTTAAGACATTTTACAAGTGGGAACATATAGAGCTTGGAAGACATAGCATCGAGAGTTTAGGTCTTCCAAGTCAGTACCGAAGAAATTAGTAATGCAGTTAGTTTGTCTGTAGTCGTAAGGATACTGTCATCGTGGCTTTTGCATATTGGGGTTGGGCACATTCAATCAGGAAAAGATCTTGAGCATTTATAACGGCTTTGAACACATGTCATTCTCATCCAAATGTTGGTTCACTGGGTTATCACCTTGCTCCGAAAATGCTCTTAGCTTGTTTTTCAGTACAAAAACCTTTTTCGCTTGAAAGCCATCATTGTACAAGGTTAGGCATTTATGTTTTGATTCCCTGACTTTGCAGTGCTGAGAAAATATCCACGCCTATATTAGTGGCACTATGTATTATGACGTTCACAATGTGCGAGGCCTGATATAGAACCAAATTCAAATCAATTACAAGAGTTTGGCTGACTATATTCTCTCTAAATAAAAAACAGTGGGTTATTATTAAATCTGGATTTTTCTGTTTGGTGAGTGACACCAGGATTATCAGATTCCCTATTATAGTTGGAGCACCCTTACAAATTTCAATACAAGAATTATATTTAATCTCAAATTTTTCCAAATATTCAGAAAGGGTTTGGAAAATATCTCGTACTCTTGTACGTTTCAAGCTACTTGCAAAATAAAAAGAGTAATTATTTCTTCAATATGAATGAATCTGATATAGGCAAGCAACTGCGATTTTCCAATTATGTAAGCCGAATCATCAGCTTTAATGATAAATATAAACTTATTTATAATTTCAAAATTAATATTGTCTCTGAATCAAAGTTTTTCTTTGAGTTCCCACGCCACACCTGGCATCCTCATACGCTGCACCGTTTGGGAACCACTTATCAAGGCTCTAATGCGTGCAATGGGAATGATTTTACCATTATATATCCACGTAATGCAAGTTAATTTTCTCTCATTTCGGTGGGGATTGATGTGATTTGATTCCAGATCTTCTCATATCTGGAAATCGGTCTTGATGAAACTGTCGACTTTGTACCTGTACATGTGCCCGCAGACGTGGGTATGTCTTTGATAACTCCTATGTTAAAACATACATTTATTTCAAATGTTTTATGAACCAGTGTGCAGTGATCACCTGCGATCTGATTACAATTCTAGATCTAGATTATACCATTTCAATCCTGAATTCTATCAAGATAAATTTAAAATAGTTTTTAAATATTATCTTTTTATTGCGCCACTAATAGGCACCGTCGGTCCATGTAAACATTGAAAGCACTGCTTGCCTACTGTAAGCAGAATAAAAATCTGAATTTATCTTCACAAATAATTGTTTAGATTGCGACCAAATTTATCTTTTAATTCCAGCAATATCTTTATTTGAACTTTGTATTTATCTTTAGCGACAGAAGACTATCCCCGTCACGAGGATATACTAGAAATCAGCCTGAACTTGTTTTTAAAGCTTTCAAAATCAACCGAATTTTGAACTTCCTCTCACAGCTGCGGAGTATTTTAGCCAATTAAATAATATAATGGTAAAAAAACTGCCGTATTCTCTTGGTCAATGTTGGCGCATGCACATTTTGAGTCTTACGAGATTCGTATGTTCAGGAGTGTTTTTACACATTTTGATTCACATTATTCGAATATTTAATAAGGTAGATGATTTTAAGAAGTAATATATGAAATTTCCAAAAAAAAATTTGGCTCCTTGGTAATGATACAAAAAATATTCATTTATTTCATTCTATTGGAAACCTAAAAAAAACAACTCATTAATAAAAGAATAATTTTGTGCCATAATAAAAGCATATGAAGTTAATTTGACCACCAATTTTAACAATAATCTTAAATTCGAATTTTTCAACCATTTAATAATGATAAATGGAGATTTTAGTAAAAAATGTACTATCAAGGTTATTGAGAAAATTGTTTATGGTTGATTACAAAACCAATAAAATAATACAAAAATAAGAATAAAATAACTAAACAAAAAAATTAAAATGAAAATTGATTAAAATGTTATTTTCTGTATGTTTAAATAATTAAGTTACTTTAAGCATTATGGACAAATGAACAAGTCTTTGGCTTCCTTGGTTAGGCCAACACATTCCTCATGACCATAAATTCCACAAACTACACAAAGTCACATATATTTTACTTCATCTTCACAACAAACAACACAGTTGTTCTTATTAAATCCTTTAGCTTTAGCTTTAAATCTAGCTTGGTTACAGTTTTCAAATGTATTGTTGGTAGCCTGTATGTCGTCCTTCTTGTCTTTCTTACCTTCAAATAAAACTTACTTCAATACCACACAACTACTTTTAATAGCAGGTTTTATAACTCGCGAAGTCTTTCTTTTTTTCTTTCGTTGTAGGCAAAATAATGAATTTAAAACCAAAAGATAAAAACAAGCCTTGATTTATTTTTTACCCCTGACTTCATATACAAATCTGCTTGCCGAGCTGTTCTATAGGTCACCAACATCTATCAGGACGTGGTTATATTTATCAAATAGACCATGAACCAATATCGGTGCAAATATATCGAACAGTGACATCCTAAACCGAAATCCGATTATATATTAATTAATTTTAATTTTAATTGAGGTTTTGCTTCTAAACCCACGATTTCTAAATGGTTTTAACCTACGGCATCTACTACGCACTAATTCTAGTGCCCAAATGGATAGCAGTAAAAACAAATCTACAGTCCGATTTTTTTAGAAAACCCGTCATTAGGAAACAGTAAGCTAATGTTGCCTCAAAGTTTGATATAAAAATTTTACGATTGTATTTACATTTTTGGTCTGTTTAGTCGGAAACAACTTTGAGTAGAACTAGCTTTTGCACGGCGTCCTAGAAAGAAAGTTTTAGGGAAAGAGGAGCTTAGGAAGAAGGAGGATTCAAATATAAGATGACTTGAAGGAAATGCTAAAATTCTGGGAGCTGAAGGAGGCAGAGTACAGGGTGCATTGGTGGTCTTAGTTCAAAAACAAAAGTAATGGCCCTAATAAAATAATTATGATAATTAGTTAATAATATGAAGATAAATAAATACAGTAACGCACAAAAAAAATTTTTGGAAGCCTTTGATAACTTTTGGATGATCTTTATAGATAAAAATTAAATAAGACATATTTCTACAATGCAAAATTTTATTAACTTTCAATCACTGTTGGAAATTGTAAGTGGGCTTCCTACAAAAATTAGGGGTTTTAGTAGTAAATATGAAATATCTTTATTAAGATATTCACCTAACTGCGAGATGAAATGCATTCCAGACATTCATAAATCACAGTTTTTTTTATTAATTCGTTTGTTTTCGGCAAATGAGTGAGAAAGTTTGTGCAGTGTACATATCTCTATAAAATTATTAAGTTAATATAAAATGAAGAGCTATTACTGTTTTTAGGCCCACACAGTTTTACAGGGAAAGATAATTAAATCAAACGAAATTTTAAATAGTCATACACTTTATTAAATGTTTGTATGTAAATCTATTTTTCTAATTACATATCATAGCTACAGCAGTGGAATGTATTTAGTTTTTTTTTAAATAAATGTTAAGCCTTCATTAAACTTTCAATATTTTAGTTATATTCAAATATTTAAAGTAGACCAATACTACTATCAAAATATTTAACGGGAGTGCAATTAATAGTCTATATCTCAAATAAATAAAATACCTTTGAATATACACATCACTTAAAAGCCGTAGAATTAATTAAACCATAATGAATATAACTATGTATGTATATTTTCGATCATTACAATGCATCTCACAATTTATATAAACGATAACTATCCCATTAAACTCTGTGCTTTAATTCATATATAGCATTGTATAGTTAGAAAGACGTGGGAGGGTTATGTTTGGCAATAGCTCCCAATTAGGCCAAACCAACAAGCTATAGGCCTATCAATGGTAGACGTTGTTTCGAACGTTATTGGGCTGTGCTGTCTCTCTCTCTCTCCCTATCTCTCTCTCTCTCTCACACACACACTCACACACACTTTTCCCGCCGCTACGTCACGCAGATAACGTGACACCCGACATTGATGTCGCCTGTGTTGCAAGTTAATCAACTAATGGCATCACTGACACGTGGCGCGAAGGGGCGAAGTTACGTGTCTAAGTTGTCGCGCTGTTCTCCTAATAATGTCGTCAACAACAGGTTGACTCGCGTGACTTTTATTCTTTCTCTCTCAAACCCACGTAGAAAAAAGTGTAGTGATCGTAAAAAAAAACTGGGCTTGGAATTTTGATAATTGCGACGTTTCATGACCATCTGAAACCGAGAAAGGGGTTTTCCCGATTACGTCCGTCTGTATCTTGGCCTAGAATCGAAACCGCTTTACCCATCGGCCTAAAATTGTATCTAGGGTTTTTATAAGGTTACCCCGAGGATATTTTGGAATTAGATATCCAACCTTAAGATTAAGGGTATTTTTACTCAAGGTCAAAAAGTGAAAAAATTGGATTCATTCTAAATCCGCTCTAAAGATCTTCATCAAATTATCTAATTAAGGAGATGACCTGGCGGTCTAGGGGTAAGGTGTCAGGCCTCTGTGCTGGAGGTCCAGGGTTCAATCCTCGTTCCCGGCACAGATTTATATGAGTGCCAAACCCTTCTTTCAGCTCTGGCAAGACGTGTATTAATCACAACTTGTTAATATGTGAGATTCCAGGCCTCCCCCATGGTTCGGATCCCATGTTAAACTGAAGGTCCTCCATTTCGTCTCACAATCACCCTATCATTACACATTAGCGTAAGTGCGTACAACCCGAACGGGTAGTAAGACGCGGGAATAATAATAATAACAATAATATCTATTTAGGTACTGTTTACCACCATAAACCAAATTGAAATATCCGTTTTATCATAAAAATGAATTGTACAGTAATTGAAATAAACGAAAATTGCCAATTTTGATATTATCTCGGCAATTACTTGAGTTAGGAAATAACTTTTTGTTTTAAAGATGTAACACTATTAAAAAATAAAAATCTTTTATTCTAAATTTGGTTTCTAAAAACAATATTTTATAAGTTATAAGTATATATATATATATAATTTTTTTAAGGTCTTTAAAATATTAAACTGATTATTATCCTCTTTGGGGAATAGATATGTTCCTCTTTTCTTATTACCTTCTAACAGTGTATATTATTCATTCATGCACGTTGGAGGAGTGTTTCTGCGACAATATACATACCTTTGATATACAAATACTACTTGTTTTTAGTAAATGTTTCTAATTAAAAATAAGAGAGAGAGAGAAAGTATGTGCGGTGTACCGTACCATTTATTTTGTTTGTACTGTATTTATGAGAATATCCTCATATAAAACGATGGGGATGGAATAAATTAACGTTAACTTCAATACACGTAAGACATTAGATTGTACTGTGCTACATCTATCTAGTGGTATGCAAGTCTCATGTTCGATTCCAGACATAAAATAAATCTATCTTAGTCATGATTTTGTTGCCTTTATTAAAGTAATAGATTGGGAAAAAGCTGGTTGTATGAGTAAAATAATTTGGTTAATACACACCACATCTGATAGCTTTTAAGGACACTAAAATGTTTGAATAATTAAAAGGTATAAAAAGAGTGACCAAAAAAAGAATCTTTTTAATGGAATGAGGAATGTAGCTTAGTTTGAAATGCACTCACATTAGCGTAGAGATTAATTGATTAAACCACTGAGAGAGTAACAACAAAGCGAGTTTATACCACTGCCATCTAAAAATAGATAGATAATTCAAAACCAAATACACATCAAATTTAAAACAAAACACGCTAAAAGTTTTACAATTTTTCTTCTTTAAGGATTATTTCGTTAATAGCTCTTATGATAAAAATACCATTCATGTCCTAAAAAATACTTTTTAAGCTCCCATTTATGGCATGGGCTTTAGTAAGGTCAAACTTTCATAGTAAAGACCTAGTAGATAATACTGTACAAACTTTAAATTTTCCTTCGGCATTGTTTTTATTTTACTATTTTATTAAAGTGTTATTTTATAGCTATTGATAGTATAATATATTAAAGGTGACAGCTACATATCACGTTATCTGACATATGAATACATGAAAGTAACTCTAGTCACTATTTTTTAACCATCAAATATGGCCCTTCCTAGGAAAATTTGACTGTGGCTATACTCGGATTACTATAAGAAGAATCGTATTTGACATTTATAGAAGATACTATATAATAAGCCGTTGAATTATTTTTTAGCCAATCATGCCTAAAATATAAACTAAAGACATTTAAACATATTAATGTTGACTACTCTACAATCTCCTGACTGAGGGTCGCATACATTCTTGGGGAATTGGTAGGGGGTCATTCATGAGATCTATACTACCTAATTCCCAAATATGGTACACACATTGATTTACACACATACACATATTAATCCTGTATTTATTTCTGCAATTTGAAGTGATTCAGTTTTAGCTGGCGAGCCACAAAATACATACTAGAAGGTCGTGGGTTGGACAGGCCTGCTCTAAAATGTTTTTCAAACGCAATATTGGACACAAAGCTAAGTGCTGCATCGGAGGAAATAGACAATACACTAGATTACTGATGATGGGGAGGTTGTATTTCAAATCCCGGTCGGCTGTAATAAAGGTGGTTTAATCTAAAAGTTTTTTCAATCATTCTTCATGCAAATACAGGTACATTTCCTCTAATTTTAACCTTCCTTTTCATTAACTCATTAGTACATAGGTGTATAACTCGAACAGGTAGTAAGACGCAATACTAAAAAAAGGAAAAAATTAGCTATGCTAAGGTTTAGGTGTTGAGGAGAGTTAATTTTTGAGATAGTGTAACCGTATTAGCACGAAAAACAATTTTTGAAAAAAAAAAATTCCCCCTCAGTACAAGTGACTGGGACCACTGAATTGGGCGAGATTCCAGTGTTTGTTTGTTGAGCTACTAGTTTTAAATCCCATTTAGGGACTTGACAAGAATGAGTCAAGAGTATATTTACATTCAATTAGTTGAATGTAAATATAACTTGTTTCTGAGGGACCAAGCCAGACTCTAATTTAAGTGAATAATATTATTTTAATAATCTTATTCTAAAATGTATTAATTGAAAAATACATTATTTATTATTTTTCAAATTAACAATATATAAAACATAAAAAATCACCAAATCGTGTATTCTTAATATAAAATCCCTTTTAATATTATTGGTATTAATTTCTTTTTTCATTCCTATATTTAATAAAGTGAATAACTTCATATATTGAATGTCAATTTCTTTTCCATATTTTGCTAGCACAAGAACAATGTAAATCAAACGTGACGTAGATTTTTTTTCTGGTAATTTACCACACAATTTTCATCCTTTATCACCTAATTGCTGTTTAGAATGTTGGTCAATTAAAGGTTACTGCACTTGGCTATTCTAGAACAGGAGGGCCTGATTTCAATGGAATTTGGGGGCCCAGTATGTTTGTAAAACTATATTGAGACTTCTCATCCACAACAGCATCTTAACACGAAATCCGGTATGTTTTCACATATTTTTGCAACTATTTGTTTGACCAGACTAAACAAAACAATATCCTTAATATCATGTTATATTTTATATAATTTGAGAAAAAAATTAAAAGAATAGTACTACTTTTATTTTTTTGAGGCCCCTTCGATACTGAGGTCCAAAGCGCACTCTTCTTGCAACTGAGCGGTGATCCACCATTGTCTGCCTTACTCTTGAATCAACTTGGAAAAAATACCAAGCTTGTTTGGGAATATTAAGTCCGATTTGGATCTTTGGGCTCTAGCCCACAATCGCAAACTCTTATCCCAGTGTTATAATGGTGATGAAAAATGAAAATGGTACCGTTTATATGATGCTGTAAGAAATACATAATATAAGAGTAGATCGAGTGACAAAGTAAATATATGAAGGTAGAGTGTGTTGATCAAAAGAAAGGTGTAGGCTATTTAAGACGTGGCTCAATGTTGTAAACGAATGTGTGACATTGTCTACATTAAGAGATTTAAGAATAAAAGTTTATGTATGACTCGGTGTATGGATGTTGTTGAAGAAAAGGCTGTAAGGAAGGATAAGGGATGTGTGTAGAAATTTAGGTGGATGTATTAAGAACGGAGTTGATTTTCTAACTATATGCACATCTTCTTGCCTATCCCGTAAGGGAGCTCCGTATATATATGTATGTATGTATGCTAGTGAGATATCACTTGTCTTGTTTGAAGATGACTTTTTCTCTCTTAAGGTTATGGTAGGTGGAGACTTTAAGGTATGATGGTGCTTTGTGTATTTGTTAAGTTGAGGGATACTCTGTGAATTGCCCCATTTTAAAAGTATAAGATTGTGGAGTACATGGTTTTGTAATTTTTATAGCAAAATTTGTATTAATTTATTTAAAATCAAATTGCTCTGGTAGAAATATAGAGTTTAATTTTCTTCACATGGTGATTAATAGTTGATGTCATTAGCATAGTGGCGTTATAAGAGAATTTATTTTTTTAAATGACGATAGTGATCATCCAAGTTAAGGACTCCCTTGAGGTCACCATGTGAAGAAAATCAAACTCCATATTACTACTAGATAAAAATCTAATTTATTTTGACCACTAAAATATTTTTATATATAATTATTGCAAGAACACCAACTTTTTTCGTGCCCTTTATACGCTCACCTTAACCTATATCAGGGTTAATGGTGGGTACTATCACACCTCACCGTAGAAAAGAGATCTTCAAACCACGCGTATCTCAATTGGTTTGTTTTTTTCCTCTCCACCTCGAAATTGACGCACCCGTGCTCTTGACCAATAAACAAGGCCTCTAACCAATTAGGCACTTCGGTTGATCACGTATCGTTTGTTGACTTCAAGCGTCTACAGTTGGGAATACTCGGTTGGAAGCTCACTGTAACGAGGCGGAAATTCCACTTACGATTTTAATTAGGTGTATTAATTAGTAGGGGATATATTCTATCAATGGTTTTTTTCTACCCCTAATGGTCATGCCTCAGTGCCAACAGGGAAGTTCCTTTGATGTGATGTATTTAAGCTCAGTTGGGATTGGTCTGGATCGTCAAACGGGGGACACAAGGCTATTTAGTACTGTCAGTGCTTATAGTCTGTTTAGAATGAACAGCGTTCAATTGTGACCGCGATGGTCTTTAAAAGTCGAGACCACTAGAGGTGTTCGGAAACGCTTTCTGGACGATGCAGTATTCATGTTTACTTTCTCGCTATCTTAGAGGTAGGAAAAGTATTGTAATCACCAACAAAATCTAAGTCGAGAATTTGATGAATGACGAAGTTTCATGACCCCCCCCCCCACCAAAAGAGTTGTTTTTGAATTTCCGTCTGTCTTTCTGTACCTCAGACAAGAGCCTAAACTATTTTACCGATTGGGTTAAAACTATGTATATAGGGTTTTCATAGGGTTGTCCTGAGGGATTTTTTTTGAATTGTATATCTATACCGAAAATTAAGGATAGTTTACTGAAGGGCGAAAAGAGAAAAAAAAAATCTATTTTCTCAAAATCGGCTCTAACGATTTTGATTAAATTTCATTTCAAAACATTTATAAATATTCAACACATAATAGCTACTCTCAATATTTCGGCAAAATTACTTCAAGGGCTCCATTCTGATGTGTAAATTCTCATTTTATTTTTTATCATATCTCCGAAACTATTTGAGATATGAAATTACTTGTCATTGCAAATATGTAGTTCTAATTATAACACAGACATTTTATTTGAAACATTTTTTATAAAATCAATAACTTTCAAGCTATACGCTAATATATATTAAATTTGCGAACACTAAAAGTAAAGTATTGTAATCTTAAAAAAATCTAACCTGAAATGTTAATGAAAGGTCCTTGCGGAGTTCCATACTATTTATTTAATAATGAAACTAGGTATCCAAAATAATGGTACTAGAGAAATCCTTACAAGAGTTGGAGAAAATATATAGAATACAACATTGAACATTCTAAATAAAATGATTCATTGAATGTATTGTACTAGGTAAAACTACAATAAAACACATACACAATCTTTGCAACATTCTGTAGGCTATTATTATTATTATTACTATCATTATTATTATTATTATTATTATTATTATTATTATGTGAATGTTTCCACATACCAATCCTACCTTTGGGCGTCCGTGCTTTAACATTACTAAGATTACAACAGAGAAAATAATAACATTGCGTGTTTCGTTGCTGATAAACTTCAAAACACATTTTAATTAAAAATATATTTAAACTACTTTAACAAATTAGAAAAACAAATGGAAAAGTATGGTAGGATGGCAAATAACTCTAGAGTAGAGTGGAAAACCATATAGAGAATGCCGCCCTCTCTACCCCCAATCTTTATTCTAAATCCAATCTTGGCGTCATCGTTAGTACGAGTATAGTCTGTTGTAAGAGTGATGACTTAGACTATTTTAACACCGAATTAGTTTTTATTACTTTATTGGTTCTTTGGTACTGATTCCCAAGTCTTGAATTAAGCTGAACTCTTTTTTTTTAACTAAATACATTTATATTACTTTAGAAGTGTTTCTACGAACTTATACTTGGAACATAGAAATATCAATCGAAACATAATAAAAGTTCATTTTACCATTTTTGAACTCATAATACATTTCCCCGAAATATAACTTAATTAAATTATTTTTACTATATTAACTGCCTTGCCTTTTAGATAGGAGTTATGGTCAATCTTTTAAATTAAATTGTGGTTTGGATATAAAAATAGTATTATAATAATAATAATAATAGTAAAAATTATTAAGGCTACTAAAATTATTTTCTTAAAAAAAAAGAACGTTGATGATTTATAATTTTGGTTTGGCTAAATAATATGTTCATATTAGGGGTAAAGTAAAAGATTTATTAAAAAAAAATAAAGGGAAATTAAATAATCTATAAGAAAATATATAAAACATGTGTTTTTTTTGGCTATGTGTGTACCTTAACCATTGGCCAAGAGCACCATTAAACCAGATATTTTTTGTTATCCTGTTACTTGAAGGCCCTGGCCTGAATCTAGGTTGATGAGTTTTTTCCTTAAAATGTTTTATTTCTTTACCTAAAAACAAATGTTTGATTATTTTCTCTTCATTCTGTCTTCCTTGTCCACATAAGGTTAGACTAAATTAGTAAATGGGCTTTGCGCATAGTTGAATATAAAAAAAACCCTGGAGGTATTCCACAGAGAGTCTGATTTGTCTTAATTTACTAATAGGTTTTAATTTGGTTTCAAATTGGAGTTAAAATAATCAACACATTTTTTCGTTAACGTTCCATATATTTTTTGAAACAAAGCTATTAATAGTTTCAAGCATTTTAACGCTCAAATAATTGTATATTCTGGGGGAGCCGGAGATTAAAATGGAATTGCTTCAATAAGGGTGTTTTTTCTAACAGTTTTATTTAGTCCTCTTTCAACCCGATTCTGCTGTAACACCTCACACTACACCCATAAATCTCTCTCCGATTTAAATTGCAGAAAAACTTTTGCCTGATTACAAATGTTATAAAAACAGAAATTGTTAAAAGATTTTTTTATTTAAAGGGTTAAATTGTTATATTAAATACTAAATTGATAAAATAATTATGTGTATTTTAGTTGCCAAAGGATTAATGTTATCTGAGCATTACAAAAGTTCATAAAAATACTTTTATACATGCATTTGTAAATAAATGTAGTAGTCAGCTGTCACTTTTCACAGAAAGCATTTATACCAATGAAATAATAGGAATAATAATATAGCTACAATTTGTCAATGGTTATAGCAATACATTTTCTACCCTACTGCAATTTAACTAAATTAATCGTAATATACCTAATCCTTATATTTTATATAAAATAAATAATATCCATACAACAAATAAATAAATATATATGAAAGATATTTAAAAATTATATTTAAGATTTATATATATTATATATAATATATATTTATATAGACTACTATACATAATAGATATATATATATATAATTTAGATATAATATATATTCATATATTTTAATAAATTATTTGTATATATATTTATATATATAAATAACTACATTTATATATATATAAATATAATATTAATCATATATATCATATGTTAAATATAATAGTTATATATTATACATACGTAATATTTATATATATTTTATTATTTATTTATATTATTAAGACAGACGTAAGTCCGTCAGTGAAAGATGGAAGATACTTCAACTCAGCAACAAGGACTTTAACTAGTCTATTTATGTTAAAGCAAAGGGCCATAACATAAAATCGCCCTTAAATTTTGTATTATTTATACCTTCTTTCACTTAACGTATTAATTTAACTATTTTTTAATAATCTATTATAGTTATAACTATCATAAAATAGTAATACGAACCATGCTGTACTTTAATATAAAATATTTGTAGTATCAATTTATATTTTAAGCATAATTTCATTTCCACGGGAGTGTCAGACCGTAAAGTTATAAAACTATTAGAGAATAAGATTAATGGTAGACCATGGTCTAATTTAATATAAAATAATATAATATATATTTAAATACACTAAAGTACATTTGTGTAAAATTCTTTTTTATGTAACAGCGATCTGTACACAACAAGGACGCAATTTTATTATTTATGTTGTTTATTCCTATTTCATTACTTATAGTTAAGATAAATGGTATAATGCACTGCAAAGATGTTAACCTAATTTTATCTTAAAATAGAAGTTTATTAAAAACTCGTAAGATTTGTGAAAAAAAATAGTAGGTATATACATTGTTGTAGAAATAAAACACAAAAGATCATAAATGAAATACTATACACTGTTATTTACTTACTCTGTGGCATTAGGAACTAATAACAACAATGATACATAACAATGGAGAAAAGAGAAACATCTTTATCCAACAAAGAGAGTAAGAATCAACTTCACTTTCAAAGACCTGAATTAAAAAGTATATATATTTGCTTATAGTTCAGAAACTAGTAGTTTCATAAAAATATATTTCTAATAAAAGATTGTGACTTTTAATAGTTAACAACAATTTACAATGATATGTTATTTCGTATCTTGAATAGTAGCAGAGAAATCATGTAGATTGGAAAATGGTCCTAATCTAAAGTACCCTTTTATTCATTCTTATGAGAAAATGAGAGTTACCATCTTATTTATAAAAACAAACAATGTTTCAATATGAAATGTAATCAAAATTGTTAAATCAAATGACAAAATCGATTTTTTCTCTTTTTTCCCTTCAATAAACTACCCTTAATTTTAGGGTCGGATATCTAATTCCAAAAACCTCTGAAGTGGACCATATGAAATTCCCAGATACAGAGTTTAAGCCCAATAGGTAAAATAGTTTCAGCACTAGCCTGAAGTACAGACAGACAGACAGAGGGACAAACAGACAGACGGCATTGCGAAAACAACATTTTTTTGTTTTGTTTCAGGAGGTCATGAAACGTCGATATTTATCAAAATCTCGAGTCCAATTTTTTTGACGATCACAATACTTTATCTTCAAGGTGTCGAGAGAAAGTAAAAGTATGTTATGGTGTAATAGAAAGAATATATATCTTATGTTATATACTCGTACATTGAATAAACTTAATATATTATAATATAATAAATTTTATTCCTAATTTTATGTTAAAAAATTAATGTTTACATTGATTCAACTATGATTTATTTAATGAACAAATTTTTAACAGTAAATATATACTATACTAGAAATATGGGCGGGATTTATTTGAACTCAGGTGGCTCAATTTACTTACCTTAATATTATAGAAAAAAAGGCCACCAAGTATCTAGAAAGCATCCTTGCCAAGATTTATTTAAAGATTTATTGTGTTTCATACTTGCGTGTAGAATTTGTTATTTTACTTGTTATTTGTTTATTATCTCTACTTTTTACTTTTTTGCAATCATACATGCAGAGGAAATATTGTGATCGTAAAAAAAACTCTATATGTTAATGTATTTCGACGTTCCATGACCCCTCGAATCCGAAAAAGTAGTTTTTGAACTTCCATATATCTGTATTTCTACTGACCGGGCTAAAAATTTGAATCTAGGGTTTTCATAGGACTATGCCGTGTAGTTTTGGGAATTAGATATCCAACCCTAAAATTAAGGGTAGTTTACTGAAGGACAAAAAGATAGAACATCTATTTTCTCCAAATCGGCTTGAACAATTGTGGATAAATTTCATTTCTAAGCATTGTGAAATATTATAAACCAGATGGCTACCTCATTTTTTTCAAAAAATGACTTTAAGGGTTCTGGTCTGATAAATGGATTCCCATTTATTATCACATCTCCGAAACTATTTGAGATATGAAATTACTTATCGTTGCAAATTTGTAGGTGTATTTAAAATACAAATATTTTATTTCAAATATATTTTTATAAAACAAATAATTTACAAGATAAACTTCTTTTTCCTTTCTTTTGCAATCCCTTATATCTATGTGTCTGTTCAACCCTAAAATTAAGATTATATCAATAAAAAGCGATAAGAGAAAAATCAGTTTTTTTCAAAATTTGCTCTAACGATTTTGATTTAAATTCGTATCTAGACATTGATTAAGACTATAAATAAAATGAATATTTTATTTTCCCCCTGAAAATGAATTTAGGGCACTTTACAATACCGGAAATTTCCGTATCTTCGCAACTATTTGAGATACTAAATAATTTATCATTGCAAAATTGTTGTACTATTAAAAATAAAAAACCTTTAAATGAAATATACTTTTAATAAACAAATAGTTTCTGAGATATTGGAAAATAAATTGATACAATTTTGTGAGCTTTAGATATACTTGCTAAGTTTTAACGCAATAATTCTCTAATGCCATAGAGTAAGAAATTTGTAAGTCTGGCAAAAAGTGTATGTTCCCTATCCTTCTACCTCTTAGAGAAAATGTTCTTACAACAATGATATATCTCTTATCACTTTAGACTCAGTAGTCAATATTTACCTTTTTATTGGTTTAAATTTATAAATTAGGAATTCAATAGTGAATTGATGACCTGAAGATGTGCAACCCCTAATAAAAATCTCGAACATTTTAGCTACATGTCAAAGTTTTAATACTTTGTTGACCCTTTTAGACCTAATATTGATTCTTTTTATTGGTCCAAATATACTAAGTGGACATTAATTCTTTAAAAATTAAGTTTTAAAACTTTAATCTGGTAATAAAAAAACGCAATTTTTTCACGACTTTCAAGTGTATATTATTTCGTTTCACATATTTACCAGTCTTAAGTAAATATATAAATTTTTAAACAATAGACTGAGAAAGTCCGTGTAGAACTTCATACCATTTTTTGGTATTATGAGGATAATATAGTATATTCAAGTTTCGATTACTTGCAAAAATAAACATTTTTATAGCATTTATATTAAAAGTAAATATTTGGGAGGACTTTAATTATCCTTGACATAAGATGATCTACTTTTCATGATTTGTTGTTTGTATTTGTAAAGTATTTCATGTATATTTTTAATTTAAATTGCAACCGAGATATAAATTGATATAATTATATTTGTTAATAAGTGTATTTTTTGTTGTTGTGCTAGGTTTGTTAATAAAATTATCTTTGAAATATGAATAGCTCTGTGTCTGTGATTACATTTGATATCACCTATTTTGTATTAGTAAAATATTTCGAATAAATTTGATATTAATAACAAAATTTCGGATGTTGATATTTTTTTTTAAATTCAGGCTTTTTTTTGTATTTTTATAGGGGTTTCTTTAAAGTACAAATTTTTATTTAGTTAGTGTTGTTTGTCATAGGTAGACCTATATATTGCAGATGTACTTTTTGAACCCTTTTACATTTCTAATGTTTGTAAGGGTGAATATATATATATATTATATATCGGAGCGTAGCGTGTCTGTCTATTGAACTAAGGATCCCAGGTTTGATTCCCGGCAAGGCTGAAAAACTTATAATTGGTAAAATGTGGGTTTACACTTTCACAGTGGTAATTTAACGCCCGCGGACTGGATGTTGTGCCTGTCTTCGTCTTAAGTTATAACATAGGTCATATGAAGCTATGACAGCCGGGCATTTGAGGTTGGGAGACGGTAGAAAGATAACCCAGATAAGAGTTTAGAAGTTTTTACTGTATACAAACTATTGTTCAGCCAAAAAATTAAATATTGCTTTGTTAGATAAATTTAGTTTAATTTTATACGCATAGTAATACCAATATTTATTGAATATTAGTCATTAAAATAATTATTTAAATTTATTTAAAGGTTTATCATCAACTATTATGTCCTGTTGAAAATCCATGCGATGACCCTGTAAAATATCAAATAAATGTTAAAACTAAGATTTAAATAAACCATATCAATGTGAGTAGTATTTTATATATTCCGATAACAACAAAAAAGGAGGAAAACCAGGGCTTTAACTCGAGCTCCCTTCTACCCCAACTTTACTCCCATTGAGCCCACTCGCAGTAGGTGCTGATCTCCAGTACTTATATAAAATAACGCCCAGTTAACCCCTTACCGCCTCATTAGGATTCAAACCAGCCATCCTTTTCACAAGTAGGGCTTGGTAACACTTAATTACCATAACGCCCTGGTCGTTAGTCTGTACCGCAAGGTTATTTAAATTTGTACTCTTTTTACAAAACTTTTGCAGAATAGTTCAAGCATATGCTAACAATAACTAAAGTAATTTAGTGAGGCTGGAATATACATAATTTCTTTCTTATTCATGAGTAAGGGCCTACTGTTTATATTTAGTTTTATCGTAATAATTTAAAAGTCATATCCAGGCGAAAAATTGCCTGGGTCAATTTATTTGCTTGTCCAATTCACAGTTCTTGTACTAAAAGATCAGCATGAGTTGCCACATTTTTTTTATATATATGAGAAAATATTCATTTCAAGACCTCTTAATTTCTCATATCAAGAGAAACAATCTTAATTGTGAAAATATTTGACCTTTAGATTATTATGAATCTTTATATTTTATATGTTTCTGAACCAAAAAGTGGATTTTACAATTCTTTCTCTTGTCTGTCTGTCTGTCTGTCCATCCTTGTATTAGATCTGACACTGTTTGATAAAATTTGGATCAAACTTGATATTTAGACGTTATACGGCAATACCTCAGAATCTGTTTTTTTAAATTGGTACAAGTCCTAATATTAAAGGTGGTTTACTATAGAGTGATTTTTTATTACATGTTTTGGAAGATGGCTCTAATTTTGGTTTATATTGCATACATAAGGTCTGTTTAACCTCCCTAATAACCATGCATAGTTTGTTTTTGGGAAAGAATTCGTTAAAAGTTAGCTAGCTAATCAGTAATTTTAAAAAAATCTAAGATTTTTTAAATGGCTTTAAAGACTTTGTTTTGAATATATGTCTGGGGATTGTTTGAAACTACAAACACAAATGTATACTTGGTTTTTGGATACACATTTGTTTAAAGGTAGTATACAGATTATTGTTTATTAAAAACAATCTGAACATTTAAAAAAATTGTTGTAGTGACTTGCTTCAAAATGTTAAGTTTTTTACATAAAAATAAATTATACATTTATGGTTTTTCTAAAATATATTCATTTTAAAGTAAATTACTTATCAAGACTGATTTTTGTAGAATTTGAAATTTTTGAGAGTAACTTTAATGGTATTTTAAAAATCGGTATTGGAGCACAGTTTTACGTATACATAATAACATAGTATTTTTTAAAATTCATTAATCTATGAGTGGCTTACATCAGACAAATAATACAAAGAAATTGAAATTTGTTTGAAATCGGTTTTGAAGATTAAGTTCAAAATGGGTTTATGGATTTGTTTCATGATAAAAAAAGAATAAGTTTTTTTTTTACTAATTAAAAAAATTAGAATAGTTCACATATAGCTCACATTTAGCATTTGAAATTTTGCTAAAAAAATTTCAACCACTTTAATTTAGGATTAATAAATTAAGAGAGTTTATTGTGATTAATAAGATTGTGTGATTGTTTCTCTGAGGAAAAATAACTCAAAGATAATTTTGTGAAACCTAAATATTGAATGTGTTTCCAAGTAATATTACCTAATATGATAAAATTTGTGTGATTGTATGGTACCATTTATTTTACATATACCCTCCCCCCTTTACCCTATTTTATATCGTTGACACCTTGTGTTAGTAGCGTCCTTACATTCACTCATAACGTTAAGTTTAAATCTTGTATTAGATACAGAAAATGTATAGCCTGTAAAAGAATAATCTTCAGAATAAATTATATTATTTAGATAAAAAAATTATAACAAGGGTTTCTTTTATTTTATTTTCAATTAATATAATTTTTTTGAAATTTTAGCTTTCCCTTGGAATCTATTTTATTTCACATAATTTTGTTTAAGAGTTTTTTTTAAGTAATATTGAAGTGAACTTTAATTTGGATACAACCAATCAATGTCGAAAGGAATAGCTTAAAATTTTAAACTACTAAATATATATAAAATTATTTTTATTACTATCGAAAAATAACACATTGATTATTTTGCACTAGATTAAGTAAAATGACATAATGAAACCTTCACTTAACGTTCGATTAGTATTTATTTAACGTAACGTTCACTTAAAGTCACTTAATATTCACGTAACTGAAAGAAATATAGCATTTAATCAAGATTAATTTGACGTAGCACAGATCTTGAGCAAAACACAACCAATGGATTTGAAATATTTTAGATCAAATAAATTCAAATATGGTTTTAGTTAACTCGGTTATAGTGAACATTCGGCTACAATGAACCTAATTCATTTGTCCAAACCCACATTCATCTCAATATATGTCAAAAAATTTGTTTATAATTAATCTAAGACTTCGGTTTTAGCGAACAGAAAAATTGAATTTTTCAATAGGAAATGTCATTCTAGCATCATAATTCTTTTAAAACATAACTTTTTGGTTGTTTAGACTTGAAAACAAAGATTCTCTACCCGAGTTCTTGTTTAGGTAACACAAAGCTTGAATAAAAGTACGGAATGTGGATAAGGAATGTAGGTGGGAGGAGTCACTGTACTCATTGACCTGTCTTGAGTTTTAATACCTTTGTCTGCGGCAAGTAACGTAAGACAGTCTTCTGAGTTTTATTAATACTACAAGAGTTACAGGACAGTGAATGACAGTCTGTCAACATTTAGTAATTGTTTTCACTAATCTCTTTCTTCAAGAGAGTATATAAAACTAATAAATTAAACCTTCTACTCAGTTAAGTTTTTTAAATGAATGGATAATGTGGAATCAAATGTGAAAAAAGTACAAACACTAGAGAATGATTTAGAAAATAAAATAAACAAAACAATTTACAGTAAACAACAGCATCTAACACATTTTTTTAAAGAATGATTAAGAGATTTCAATAAAGAGAAATTGTATTCGTTTTAACTCTTATTTTGTTGGTCACTAACCCTCTACTTTAGGATTTAAAAAAATCGATTTTAGTGAACTTCGGATGTATTAAATAAAATACCTGAGTCCGTAGAGGTTAATTATAACCAGTGTTTACTATAATTGTTCACTAAAGTGCAATTCAAATGGCTAATGTTGATTTTATATGTTCTTGTTAAGAAGCCTAATTGAGTTACAAACAAAGGTGTAAGAAGATACTATGGCATTTTGTGGTTTGTGAGATGCCAATAAAAGAACCAAACCGAAGAAGCCTGCACACTATACATAAACAGATGAAGCACTAAATAGTTATGTTGACACCGATTGCAATATTATTGTATTACAGTAATACGTGGCACTATTCACCTAACGTAACATGAAATCTCCTCACCGGACACAGGATAACGCTTACGTTAAGTAACCGTCACATAGTCTATAGTTTCCAGTGATCCCTGCATTATGTTAATTATATCTCGTTAATACTAGAATAATAGAAGCACAAATATTTATCGTGAAGTTAAAATCTGTTATCTAATGTATAGTCAAAAAATTCTTTGTCACAACATGTTGAACACCTTTCAACCTACACTTTCATTTCCCTGATAGTGCAATCATCTGGCAATAAACAAATGATCCTTTAATCTTTGGTTATCCTATTGAGCGCCCATTGTATAAATACGGTCTACCACGGTCTACCATGGTCTACCAGCTGCTCGTTGATAAAATCAGCCAAAATTATATCACATTTTGTTATTGACTAATAAACAAAATGATAGAAAGCAGATAGCTGGTTTGTTATTACTCTAACTCAATGCGGCAGAGGATTGATATTAGAAAAAAGTTCTAACTCATTATTATCTATTACTAAAATTAACTATTTATTGAAAATGTCAACCACGATAGTCTAAGGAAGTGCTCTATTAGGACCCAGGGTTCATACCTAAATGGATATAACAGATTTTTCTTCAGGGATAAACGTCCGTAGCACAATTTTCTCTGGAGAGAAAGCAAAACCATTGGTCTCATCTCAATAGGGACAAGTAAATGAAACCTGGAAGTTATGTGAAAATACCTATCACAACATTTATAGACCCTGCCACCCTCTCCCATGGGTATTCTTATGTACTGGTGTAATCCGTCGGTTCAGAAAGTGAACGTTCAATATCTCAAAAATTAAAACAACTATTTTGATTAATTAAATATAGTTCGAAATAAATTATTGTTTTTATATATTTTGGCAAGTATTCTTTTATTAAAATTATGCAAAAATGTATTTGTAAACCAGAAAATATAAAATAAAATAAAATGAAAAAATCATTAAATCAAAGTTGTCTCGGTATTTACATACCTTTGCTAAAAATGTAATATACATGAGATGTGCTTTATCAATTTTATCTTTTACTACCTATACTGAATACACAGTTTCCCCTATAAAATACGTAGTAGCTATATGAAGCAAACAAAGTGTTCAGTAAATATAATTCTATTTTTCTCTTTCTTTCTTTCCTTATATCTCTCTCTCTCTCTCTCTCGAGAGAGATATAGATATATATCTCTCTCTCTCTCGAGAGAGAGAGAGATATAGATATATATATATAGATATATATATATAGATATATATATATACACCCTATATAAACAATTTTATATACATTGTGTGGTTATTAATATGCATACCTGCTTTTATTATATTTTATTAAGAAACTAGTACCATAGATGTTTCCGAGAGTCTCTTGGCAAACAGCTGTAAATAATTTTTAGGAACTTGGTTTTATTAATATCCCGGTATATGTCAGTAGTCACCAACACTGTTTGAGTTTTTATTATAAACCATGCTGTTTTATAATGCATATTTTAATCACTTAACTGTTTTGAGAGCAATAATCTATCACAAATTGCAATTGAAGGTTATGAATGCAATAATTATATTTAAGTGAATCGATTTTGGTTTGTCATCACGTTTGATGGCACTTCTATTTTGCGGTTGCCAATTTTCGGAACTGTTTAGGGAGTAAAAATAGATTATTTTCTATATTAGTTTTACAGACGCTATTCAGTCCATGCAAGATTGACTAACTTCCATTTAAAATCTTAGGCAGCGTTTTCATATGGCAATTATCTAAATTTTAACCTTACTTTTATGTTACCTGTAAATATTGTAATTTTTCTGGAAAGATTTTAACATACCGTTGTTTTAGTTCGTGGTTTGTTCATTGTTGCTCTCTTTTGATAATGGAAATTCTTTTCCATTGGGGGATTTAAAAAATACGTTTTAGTTTGTCTTTGATTGAATAGAAAAGGTGACCTGGTGGTCTAGAGTTAAGGTGTCAGACTTCTGTGCTGGCGGCCGGGGTTCAATCCTCAGTCCCGGCACAGATTTATCTGATTACCAAACCCTTCCTTCACCTACTGACAAGACATCTTGTTAATGTGGGGAATGCCAATCCTCCACCGTGGTTCGGATTCCACGTTAAACTGTAGGTCCTCCATTTCATCTCACAATACCCCTATCATTACACATTAGCGTAAGTGCGTATAACCCAAACGGGTAGTAAGACGCAGTGCTAATAATAATAATAATAATAATAATAATAAATAATAATAATTGAATAGAAGAACTCTTTTTAATTATTAATTAAGAATATTTAAAAAATAAAATTGGGTTATTTTCTTCCTTAAATAAAATGGATCGGAAATTATCCTCTGCCAAGTATTTTAAAACCTTGATATACAGGAAGAGTTATCAATTAGATTATAAATATTATTTTCAAAAGGAGGCCATGTCCTCAAGTGACAGTTTTACATATAATTCGTAGTAATTTATACTATATTAAGGTAAGAATTTGCAAATATATCTGAAGCTAACATTTTCATTTTGAAAACTGAAAGTTTCAACATCGGTGTTGCCAGAACATTTTATCATCTATTAAATTGTGTCATATAAAGACATTAATAATTTTGACCTTGGATATTAAAGGAGATATCCTAGGATGTAACCTAAATATATTTTATTTTAATAAAATATTTAATTTGTATTACTACTAAAGACATAAATCTATCAACTGTAATAATGTATTGTAGTGAACGCATCCTTATAAGTATTATATTTTCTGTATGTTGAATTCCTTTAATTATTTGGAGACAGGATATAACTTTTTTTTTTAATTAAATTATTTTTATTTTGTTGTAACGTAGTAAATTTAAATATGTAAATTTTAAAGTCTAATTTTAATTGACTATTGTTTTATTTTTATAAATACAATTTATAATATATATTAGAAAACCATGCCATAGGTAGGGTCAGTGATTAAGGTTTTTTTTATTATACTAAAATAATTATATCTATCTTAAAATTGATTTGTGCCATTATTCTTTGAGTGTTGTACATTATTACCGATGTAATTAGTTTGATCTTTACTAGCTACTGGTGTATCAAGCAGCAAGTATTGATCCTCACACCAGGCGAGAGCTGCAAGATTCATTGATATAGTCATTAATATACGTATTCATTAAGCATTAAGAACTTGAGTTTATCAGGTCTCAATCTTTAATCTTGATTTGATGTTTATTTATCAGTCCGATACCTTAGATAAGTCAGTAGCGTGTCTGCATATCGTTACCCGAGAATGCAAGTGTTCTATCTCCAAAATGGTGAAATTTGAGAAATTGTTTGTTTACGTTTATTTAGAATGAATATGATCCACCTACGGTTAATTTGAGACCACTATATAATTACTTAAGAAAATACAAGCTCGAGTTGTCATCTAGTAACATTGGTTGTATACAAAAGGTCAAACTTCAATGCTCTTTTACACAAAAGTGAATAATTGGACATAGAACACTTGCATTCTCGGGTGACGATATTGAGAAAAGGGTCACGGGTTCGATTTCTAGCACGGCCAAAAATTTATCATTGATGAGAATATGGGCTTACACTTTCATATTAATAAATTGATGTTCGGGGATTAGATGTTGTGCCTGTCCTAGTCTTAAGATAGATTACAAGGCATATGAAATTATGACAGGCAGAGCAAGCCGGTAGTGAAAAATATATCACTTGAATAAAAAACTGACCAAGACACAAGGCTGACAACAGTAATGGATGAAAAAAAAAAATATATATATATATATTACTGCCTTATGTCTTAGTTTTATTCAAGCCATATATATATATATAT
>CABFVZ010003026.1:67015-90559 GCA_902151445.1 Timema monikensis
ATATATATATATATACTAACTAAAGTTAATTGGAGTCCTATGAAGATAGAAAGAGATAAACTAAGGACATTCAAACGGAAGATTAAGATAACAATATGGGGTCCGGTAGGAGAAGAAGAGGGGTTCAGAAGATGAAAAAATAAATAAATATAATATGAGAATATAAAACAGCCAGATTTAGCGCAGAAGATGCGAGCGAGTAGGGTTAGCTGAGCGGACAATGTAGCAAGTATCAGACCAGAAAGAAGTCTGAAGGTATTTTTCGAAGATCCTGAGGAACTAGGGGTGGAAGAAGCTGCGAAAGAAGTGACCCAAGATAGAACAATATAGAGGAGGCTTGTGAGTTCAGCGCAAGGTCTGCAAGGCCTGTGATCACTACTAAGAAGAAGAGTAAAGATTAGATCATTAGAGATAATAAAGATGAACATATACAAACACAATAAAAAAAAACTTGTAATATTTTTAAGAATAATTTCACAATATACACATTTCCATTTCAAAGTAAATACAGGTAAAAGTATCCAATAATATATTAATACTTCTACTACCTCATCTGAAACTTGTTTTTCGTGTTTGTGGTAATATTTTTAGAATAAACAAACATAAATACTTAAACTTATGATTGGACAAAGTTATTTACAATTACCTGTTAAGGGTTAAGTTTTAAACATACTTAAAAAATGCTTGAATAAATAATTAATCTCAAATTAATAATATAAAAATTATTACATATTACATTTTTAAACAATACTAGAATAAATGTTCCAATTCTTTTAAAAAAAAACTACCATACTAAACAGTAATAATTATTTATTTATTTATTATTTTTTAAGTGATAGTCACAATTTTTAATCTGTATATTACTACCTTAATATCGCACTTTGTAATTTTATATCTTTCCCCTTTATCTAAACATTTATAACTGTTAATATTGTTAGTTTTTATGTATAATGGTGAAACTCACATATTTTGATTTAGTGATCACATAAAAATGTCAAGATTCATCATAATCTCAAGGTTAATAGGGTCCACAATAATTATACCAACAAAACTAAAAAACCATATAAAATATAATACTTTATTTTCTTTTGCACACAACCGAGAAAGCACTTTATTACCATCATTAGTTCGTGTGCTATCATTTGGGGACTGCTGATCTAGAGTAGAGATAGCTTTTAGTGTGGTCCCCATTTCGGATAGTACTATCCGAGTAGAGCAATAAAAGAACCTACTGATGAATGGAAAACCCGATAAGGTTCCCTAGGAGAAACTCGTTCTAATCAGATGTTCCCTCTGCACGTGGATTAACGTTGATGAGGGATTGCGCTACGAGCTCGACGGCAACAGGATGGTTTGGTGATAATACCACTCTCCTGTCCCATTAAAACGTATCGCTGTCATTTGTTGAATGATCGGAAGAGGAGGGGAAGAAGTGATGAGGTGCACGTGGCTTATCAGACATCTGTAAGTAATGAACTGTATTGACTTCCCATGTGGATGATGCAGGATTGTCATCATGTGTCGTTCTGTCATTGGTCACACAGTTTTATCATATTCAGTTGACAATATTTAATTATGATTCTCACTTTATTATGTTGGTATCACCTTGTTTCTTCTGGTCAAAATATAATAATACAGGGTAGGGCGGAAACAATTAGACATCCTATGTTGAGGAAAGTTATGGACAGCGTGTTGAAGTTTGCCTGACCTTCAACAGAGTTCACCAGAGTTACATTATCTTAAAAAAAGTGAAAAAGTGTAGTTTATAGTTTGCTTTTATTTAGCAAGTTAATATTAACTTTTCAAATAAAGTGCTAATTTTCAAGCTACTAATCGTTTCGGCCCCACCCTGTATAATAGCCCACATCATTGGACGCATGAACTAAAATGTCTGGCTTATCTTGTTTGCAATAGGGCGAAATTAACTTTGGTACGAATATAACCATGTGCTTGGAGGCTCTTAAAATTAATTCCCTTCACTTCAAAACACCAAAACCCACTTTAATCCCGCACCATGCAAAGAATTCCCTATGCTAGAAGTTACTAAATTTAATTAATCTTATATCAAACGTCAATCAAATTGAAATTTGTTGTAAAATTAACCTTGACATGGTAATAAAAGATTCTGGACTATTTTTGTGTGTCCAGGTGTGATCTTTTAGTTAGTTTAATCCAATCATGTATTCTGTTTTACTGGTGATGGAGAAGGTTGGGGATCGAATCCCAAATGGGATTTATAATATATATTTTTTTAATCTTTCAAAACTTTCTCCCACATTAATGTGGATTAATTTTTTAAATGATATTCTACTGTAACTTTTTTTAGTACCACATCTTACTATTAATTCGAGTTGTACGCCTATTTACTAATGACACAAATGGGTTAAAGATTATTAAGGTTGAATTTAGAGAAAGTGCACATAAATTTGCGTATAAATAGAGTGGAGCACTATTTAGTATAAAACACCAAAAGTACAAGTGACAGATTCAATCCCCGATCTCATGGTCATCAGCAGTCTAGTCTATTATGAAAGTGACGCCTTAAGGTGAGTTTCCACTTGAGCATTATGCCCACACAAGTCGAAGAAAATTTGCTGTCACAAACGGCCATGTATAATCGTTTTGCTTGTAGCTGCTAAAGTCATTCCCATATTGACGGCACACAGATCGCTGTGAATTTGTTCAATACCAAAATGGGTGTGATGGTGGCATATAGATTCTTCTTGATGATTCAATGTTGAAACAGAATCAGAAGAAAAAAACAAAACTAAGGAGTGACAAGCTTGTATGTTGTACGAAGTAAACTATCGTAAAGCATTCTTTTATTGCACTGTATCACCTTTACAATTTTTCCTGTACCATTTTCTCTCAAACCGTTCCACCAGTTCAAGAGGGGTGGTGGTCACCCTCCTAACCTCCCGACACCATACTGCTTCACATACACCATGCTACATCCTCACGTAAACTACCCGAACTACTTCTTCCCGCGGGAGAAAACCTTCCGCGACCCGGCTAGGTACGCTCACGGAGGTTTGTGGGAAACTCTTGGCGTCCGATAACGTAATATCAGCACACCCTCTCCTCCTCTATATGACAGCAAAAGGGAAGAGGTAGTCCAAGCGTACTTTAACATGGCTCGCTAATTACAAACTTTCACTCATGCATAATATTATATTACTTAAATTCTAACACTCAATGAATTGATTGATCGATCAATCAGCATTATATAACATTTGAAAAAGACGAAAACTTACATTCCACTTAGATGACAGATATACAAGAATACAAACAATAAACATGCAACATATGGATATGCAATTTAAGCTAACCTATGCAAGCACATATTTTAACATAGTAACAGTATTAACTGAGCACATCACTATTTTAACAACTTAATTCCTATATACAAAGAGCAAGTACTCTTTATCAACATAATTAAGTTTATAGAATTTTATTTGTTATAGGGAAAGCGTTGCTCCAAGTGCTCGTAATTATTTTCACTCTATTAGAAATGTATCTACGAAAATAATATGGAATCCCCCAAGCGGTAACAGGAGAACAGGAGAGGTGATCACCTTACGTGAATTGACAAGGTTTTAATTGACTCACGTGAGCTTTCCTTGTTGGAAGGCCTTTCTCTGGATCCTTCAGCTGAACCGTGACTGGGGTCAGAAAACGTTCAATCACAGTCGGCTGGGACCATCTGTAGCAGAGCTTGGCGGCTATCCCATCGGCCGCTCTGCTAAGTTGATGAACACTATACACTACCTTATCTCCCACCTTGTACGGCACAGGGTATATAGTCTGGTTGTAACATCTAGCCACCGCCTAATAGGCTCTATTCAGTTATAAAGCCCTCTCCCATCTTTCTTGAGTGGTTTGACTAGAGTCCAATTCCCACTTTGTAGGAAAGATTTCCCACTCCAGATTAATGGGTTGAATAGGGTCATAACCAAGCAACACCTTAGACGGCGTACTCTTGTGACTCTCGTGAAGCGCAATATTAAAGGCTAACTGAAGCCAAGTGAGTTTGGAGTCCCACTGCCTGTAGTGGATGTTGTGGAACGCGATTAGTGCCCTCTTAAAGTTTCTATGGAAACGTTCCACGTGGGAGGGGTTAAGATAATAGGAACTTGTGGTGAAGTGACGTATCCCTTTTGCGAAGCAAATTCCTCGAAAAGCGTGAGATCTAAATTGACTAGCATTATCCGACACCAAGTTACACGGTAATCCAAAGTTTCTAAATATTTCCCTGTCCAATGCTCTCATAGCGGTACTAGTCGAGGCCTTCCTTACTGGATCCAGTCACACGAATTTTGAAAAGGCATCTAACGAAGTAAACAGGTAGGTGTGACCTTCTTTAGTCCACGGGAGGGGGCCTAAGAAATCCACATATAGTCTTTCCATCGGGAATTTGGCTACGTCTGACGCCAATTCTCCACATTTCGTGTTTTGGGCAGGTTTAGAACTTAAACACGTTTCGCATTTACTGATTAGGTCACGTATCTCTTGATCCATCTCTTTCCAAAAGAATAGAGTTCTAATTTTTGCAATAGTTTTCACTTTGCCTAGGTGAGCCCCTATGGGGCTGGAATGATAATACTTAAATAAGATTGGGACGTGCTTTGGAGGCACTGCTACTTTCCATTTTGACTTCACCAACGGTTTGATTAGAAGGATTCCATCCTTAATCTTGAAGTCAGACTCTGCCTCACCTTTGGACGTCTTTCTGTAAATTTTCCCTAGAATGAGGTCATCTCGTTTGCTTTCACGTATGAGTGTGAACATTTCCGATAAACGTCCTAGTAGTCTGTGGGTATTTATGTCGTCCCTTCAAAATGAGCCCAAAAATTACTCAAAAGTAATTGCTTGAATGGCAGAAAGTTTCCTATCTCCCTACATGAATTCACTATGGCGGTAATGTTTAGTCTTGGTAGAATACCGTCGGTTCATGAATCAAAGAATATAAGGAGTAGCATATTGTGTTTATCTCGCTTCCATTTATTCAGGTTAAGTGTAGGAAATTTCCCCAGAATGCACCGGGTTGATTGACAAGTATTCAAAATTCCTAGGGAACTTTTCTATATTTTGAAGAACAACTGTTTAGGCACCCCAAGTAGGCCTATTTTCTCTAAAAAAAAGTTTTTTGGTAAAATAATCTGTTTGTTGACGAAACACTTAGCCACCCTTCCCCTCCTTTTAACCAATGGGTGGTAAAGGAAGTTAACACGTTATACTCCAACCAAGAGTATGTACCTGTCCTTCAGGCTTATAGTTTACATTTATGACAAAGTTTCATTATTCAATAAGGACCTCGGTTACGTACCCTTAAGATAACAATACAGTTCACGAATCATTGTCATAAAGCATTTAGTCATATTTGACGATATGTTATGGAACAAAAAAATTCGATGACTGCTCCTCGGCTCCGAAAAAAAATATATAAAATAAGAAAAATCACGATAATTCACCTTAATTCAGAAGTGGTCAATTATCATGAATAAACTAAACTAATAAACGTTGAGTAAGACGTACACACGTAGAATGAGGACACAGTTGACTCAAATAGTATGAAGCTACTTCCTTTGACTGGGGCACTATGTTAGATTCATTGAAGATTACAAATATTGTTATGAAAAATGACACAATTTTTCTTGGTAGCAAATGTTGGTGGGCGGCTCCAATTGAAACAAAAGCGTTAAAACCTAAAAATGAATTATAGCTAACTAAATTAAATTAATATTTTAAAGGGGTCAATGGTTGATTACTATCAAATGTGTGCATCATCTAAGTCCGAGCTAGCGACTTGAGACATGCTTAGTGAAATATTGAATAATTCGCTACCTCCACTAAATTCCACCTGAAATTACGTGTAGTATTTATTGGGAATGCACAGTTAGCTTACATAAGCTACCTCGATTCTCAGTAAGCTATTCCAGTTTGGACCAAATGTCGAATGGATAGCTTTTTTTAAAAATAAATTTCATAAAGACGGCCTATTTACTCAAAAATTCCACAATAACCGCACAAATAATTTCTAATTGGTAAACATTTCAACCTATTGCATCCAGGTTGCATGTTAACACTAAGCTCAATCAGAAACCTTAATTTCAGACAAAGTCCAAATTAAATATAATTTATATAAAATTACTATATATAATCATAAATTAGGCGGATACGTGTTGTATGACAATGCTTTAAATATTATATCATATTGTTACGATTTAGAATTGAATATTTAATATTGCCTATTAGTTTAAATTTAAATAGGAATCATATTTCGCCCTTAGCTAAAGAAACTATTCATGTTTAATTAAGCTTCGGTATTTCACTTGACTAGTTTGAACCAACAGGCTTATAATAACAAGTACTAAAAATATGACATTTATAAACCTTAATTCTTATGTACTACAAGTATTACAATTAATAATATTATAATTAATAAAAATACAGTAATAAACTATAGGAAAGAAACACATAAACAAACTTCAAAATATATAGCATTCTAGAGTGTACTAGATTGGCGAAAACATGTTTAGCTTTGAATTATCTGAAGCTATTCTTAACTTATTTGCATGATAACATGTTCGTTTATAGTCTGTTTTTAAAGTAGAAGACACCTTTAAGTTAGTCTTTTGATTCACTAATTTACGTCCAAAAAAAGGAACCCTATATTTTGTATATCGTTCATTCACCAGAGGTAAACACTTTAATTGGTCTAGAACTGTGTGACCTGAGTTAGTTTATTATTTATAACTTTTAATATATTTAGTGGAAAATATATTTTATTTTAATTGATTGAGTTAACCTAAAACACATATCAATGATCTAGTAGTCTTATTAAGCCAGAGTCATAATTTCGTTGGAACACTCCCGAATATAGTGTATAAATAATTACATCTGTGTTTAAGTAATAATTCACGGAAGTTCATGTTTAATATTGATTTAAATATGATTCACTTTTATCATTTATTAAAGAGCAATTTTAATCTTACAGTTCAGTTAACGTTCTAACATTGCCTACTTTCCTTAAACACCCATTATAAAACCAGGTGTTATATTTCTTAAAGTAAACATACATTTATTTTTATTTTTACTTATCTTTCAGTCGGATCGATCGAGGTGATTGAAGTTTCCACGTGTTTTCGTTGCACTTAACGTTAGGGAACTATATTGACAACACTTTCCCTTTCAAAATCTGGCCCGACACTGAGATGTATTTCATTGGGCTTGAAATGCGCCGGTTTACCCTAGTACAGTCTGTTGGTGGCTCTTGAATCCACTGTCATGTGATTGTTTGTTGATGTTGCCCTCATAGCTCACTTCAACTATAGTGTGCTCGTTCCGGGTTGACGATTATTCTGACAATATAAGTTTTGCGCTTGCGTGATGAATACATTCATAGGTCCTTAATTTTTGCCCTGATACTGTTTCTAGTACCGTATCGTAACCATAAATATGCTACCATTTTGTACAAATAAAGTATTTTAAAGCATTCTTTTATTGCACTGTATCACTTTTACAATTTTTTCTGTACAATTTTCTCTCAAACCGCTCCACCAGTTCAAGAGGGGTAGTGGTCACCCTCTTAACTTCCCGAGACAATACTGACTCACATACACCATGCTATATCCTGACGTAAACTACCTGAACTACTTTTTCCCGCGGGAGAAAACCCTCCGCGACCCGGCCAGGTACGCTCGCGGAGGTTTGTGGGAAACACATGGTATCCGATGACGTACTATCGGCACAATGTATTATTATTATTAGCACCGCGTCTTACTACCCATTCGGGTTGTACGCACTAACGCTAATGTGTAATGGAAGGGTTATTGTGAGATGAAATGAAGGACCTACAGTTTAACGTGGAATCCGAACCACGGTGGAGACCTGGCATTCCCCACATGGCACAATGTAAATCTTAGTTGATAAATATGGATGCAGCAAACATTTTAGAATTCACAAGAGAAGGACACCTGAAGACTTTGGCCCAGTTTCATAGTCAAATTTAGTACGCCTCAAGTGCGGCGCTACACTAAGTACATGACGACGCCTACCTAAACCAGAATGGAATGGGCCAGTTTCATATGCGAGAATGGCCCATTCCATTTTGGTTTAGGTAGGTGTCGTCATGTACTTAGTGTAGCGCCGCACTTGAGGCGTACTAAATTTGACTATAAAACTGGGCCTTTGAATTTTCAACAAGCTTAGTAGGAGACATGATTGGCTAGAAGGATACAACATTCAGTGTATCAGTACCTATAAAAAACCCTCTTTTATGGATAGCAACGCATAATTTTTCTAATTCCTGTCTTTATCTTCAGACCATGCGGCCACCAAAGTGGGTTCTAGTGAAGTTATATTTGGATATCCCGAACATGTAGTAAGACATGGTGTAAATAAAACAACACGAAAAAATATTATTTTATGAAAACATACTAATATTTATACTAAATACTTATTTTAAGGGTTTGACCAAAATAATGTGGCTATGAGTGTGGAAATGCACATTAAATTAATGATAGGATGGGAAAACCATACACTGAATATTATCTCTGAGAGGACTAAAAAGTTACAATGGGGAAACAGTGTTGACATTTTATTGTTTTTGTATGATCAGTCTTCCCATAAATTTAAAACAAATTTCGCAACACGAGTTAGTCGAGGTTGCCAGTAGCTACTTCTTACTCCAGCACACCACTTTAAGATATAATTATTTAAGGCGAGTCGATTTGGCAAGAATTTACCCTGAGAGAGTGAGAGCGAATATAAATATTTTCTCCATAAGACCTGCAGTTCTCTCAGAGATGATATCAGGTGCAGTGAGAATGTAATTTCCTTTGCACGCGCGTATACCAATGAGTAACACTGAAATTAAAATTTCACAATTAAAAGAAATAATTAAAGCTTGCACTCATATTCTGGAATACCACCCTATTTCAAAAATATATTTCATTGCAAAACATGAACAATAGTTCTCGCATTCAGGCTGAATATTGTAATTCCTATAAGTAGTCCAACATTAAGGAAGTACAAACATAACTTTAGATCGGGAACAAGGTAAAATGGTGTAATTATATTGATTCAGATCAATCTAAAATATATAAAAAGTCATGGATGAAGGTAATTTTTCTTTAAATTAATATATGTAGAGTATTATTTCATGATTCAGTCATGAAGAAACACGTGCTTTTAAGAAATAACGGGAAAAGGATTACACCTTTAAAATATATTTTTTATACCATTTTTCCTGTTAAAGGAACAACTACGCAGTATTTGGCAAAGACGCCAATTCCCTATACCAATAAGAAGCTATCCTTCACAATACCTGTCAAAAGGACTCTTTCTATTAGTTAGTTTTTACACTGTTGACGAAGGGAGTAAGAGGCAAGGGGTATGTCATATATAAGCCGTTGTGCGTATGATTAAGGTTAGCCAAGCAGCCACATACAGCCACACACAGCCACACGCACAATCCGCACACCCGCGCTCAGTCAAGCAACACAGCCAGGGACACACTATCTCTCGCAGTCACAGTCTGACACAGAATACAATAATTGACATTAATATCACAAGTGTGCATTGATATAAAGCATTTAATTGGAGTATGTATAAGTAATTAACAGATTCATTTGAATAAACCGTGTGTGAATAATTAGCCATCAACAGTTCTCTTTCTTACAATTATTCATCATACCGATTTAATTAGTGCTCGACAACGGAGCAATTAACAGCTGGTTAAACGATATATATTCCGTACAGTGATGATAGGCGCTCGACCATGGAGCTATAGACAACCTAAATATCATCACAGCATTATTATATCAGGGAATTAATCCGTAGTGTTTCAATCGACGCCCAACGTGGTGCGATTAATTCAATAGTGTTACAATGGAACACATGTTTAAGACATAAACTTTATTTCACTGTTATTTGTTTTCCTCCCTTGTCCACTGATGTGAGTCCCACATGTTACAGTATATTCTGTATACAAGTATAACTCTAAATGGGTAGTAAGACGCTGCTTAAAAATAAACTTTTGTGTTTAACGTAAATAATAAAATGATAATATTTTGTAAAATAAAATAATAATATTATACATGCCAGATTAAGCGGACAAGGGATTTTGGTTAATCAAGTCGAAATGGGGTTTGTAGTCAAAGGGAAGTAGGAGATTTGCACTCACATGAACACACATTGGGCAATGTTTTAATAAGGACCCCACGGGAATATTTATATAAGACCCTCAGTGTTACGCTTTACATTCTACATATTTATCTTGTGCACACAGATTAACGAAAACTTGTGTAAAGGGAGCTCTTTAACCATTATCTACGTTCCCTTGAATCAATGCTGTGCAAAATTCTAGAAATAGCAACTTTGTTTAGTCTCAATTATGTTGTATATTAAAAGATATAGATCTATTTAACNACACACACACACCTTAACGTCAGGATGGCTGGGGAAATATTTCAAACTTCAAATAAAACTTTTAACTTACGAGGAAATTTCAAAGTTTCAACAAACGTCATAGCTCAGACCTACATATCTAATGATCATATAACATTTATACACTGTTCAATTTTTATAGAAAGGACCTAATAGAGCAAATTGAAAAGTTAGTTTACGTACTTTCAGGTATTTATATAGCATGTTATCTGTAGCTGTCATGTTCTCTCTATATATATTACCAATACCAATAAAACCTATACAATAGTATAATACAACATTTTTCTACAATCAAATTATGCATGTATTTAAAAAAAAGTTCTTACGTTAAAAATTTGACTTTAGTTGATTTTAGGACGTCTGTTTATACTTTATTCGATCTTAGTTGGGTGTTGTTCGGACACCAGTAAATTGGCAGACTCCCGAAACTGTAGATTAGGCTGTGAAGACATTATTTACTGTCTATTTCAGGATTCAACTTTTATCCTGGTATATGAAAAACAAAGATCTTAGATCATATTGGATATAGGATGGTCTCCTATTTTGGATTATGTATAGAGAGCTGAAATTAGAACTGTTAGTAAATGAAAACCCAATTCCAGATGAGCTGAGAAACTGAAATTTGGTAGGAAGTTAGATTGATTGCTCTATATAGTTAGGACAATCTGAAAACATGACATTTTAAAATATTTAGAAAACAACTTCTTAGATGAAATATAAACTTCAAATTTCGCAAGAAGGTAAAGGGACCACTTCAATTAATCATAAAAATGTGGAAATTTTTTTTTTATGAATTTTCAGGGAATATGAGGAAGGTATAGTCAAAAGCATCTCTATTAAGTTTGGTAGAAAATGCAACTTTGGCAGGAAGCAGATAGAAAAATAAGTCTTAAAATTTGAGATTTGTGCTATATTAAGTAGTTGGACAAATGGGTAAATGGGATGGAGATCAAAGAGATTAATATTTAAAAGATTAATATATGTAACTTCTCAGTGTGATAGAAAAACAAAATTTGGATAGAATATAAAGGGACCATTTAAAATGACCAAAAGATTCTTAAAATTTCAAGTGGGACCCCAGGTAATAAGTTAAAAAGGGAAAGGGGGCTTAAAAACCTTGTAGGTGGCGTAGAAAATTTAAATTTACCAATTATATAGAAAGACTCTTCCAGATAACTAAATAAAGATATACATTTCTAAGAGGAAGTTAGAGAAATAGGAGGTGGAGTGGGGGAAAATTTCTTTAACTAATACAAACAAGATCTAGGGGTAAGATTTCAGACTTCTGTGCCGGGGTACGGGGTTCAATTCTCGGTCTCGGCACAGATTTATCTGAGTTCCAAACCATTCCTTCACCTCTGACAAGATATCTTGTGAATGTGGGGAATGCCAGGCCTCCACCGTGGTTCGGATCCCACGTTAAACTGTAGGTCCTACCATTTCATCTCACAATCACCCTACCATTACACATTAGCGTAAGTGCGAACAAACCGAACGGGTAGTAAGACGCGGTGCTAATAATAATAATAATAATAATAATAATAATAATAATAATAATAATAATACAGACAACTACTTCTGTGTGTGGGATGGAACTAAAATTTGGCAAGTGGCTTTAGGGAAAATAATGGTCTACAAATAAACATCAATATCCGAAAATTTAAAAATATAGCTCCAGAAGATTGAGGGGAGGAGCGGATGGTGTAAAAGTGGAGAATCCTTTTAGGGTAGTTAGAAAATTAAATTTGCCAGAAGTGTTGAGAGATTACTCCAAATATTAAAATTAGTGCTATATAATATTCCATCGTTATAGGTGGAGGCTGGTGAAATGAGGAGGCTTCGAAATTTCAAAAACTAAAATAATAAATTACTTATCAGTGTTGTAGAATCTTCAATCTACAATGTATATTAATGGAATTTATAGGGAAGATGTAAGGACTACCCCAAACTACAGAATGTTTGAACATTCTTAAATTTAAAAATAAAAGTTAATACAAATGAACAGGCGTTTCTTTCAAAGTATCCAAAAATATAAACTATTCCTCAGTATCGTAGATAGTCAAAATTTTTACTAAATGCAAAGGAAAAATCCCAAATAACCAGAAGAGTTTAAACATTTGTAATTTAAATTGGGTTGTAAGAAATATTTAAGTCTGAAAGTTTCCAATCCTAAATTTATCAAATCCTTATAGGTGTGATGAAAAAATTGAAATTTGCTGATACGTTACAGAGAATACTCTAAAAACCAAATTTTTTTAAATATTAAATTAAAAACGGGTGCGATGGGGATGAAATGGGGGGTGAGAATATATTTTAAAACTTATATAAAAAACAATTTTTTGAAATGGTAGATGGTAGCTAGATAAGTATTAATAAAGGAGAGCTAGAAATTAATAAAAATTAATATAAAACAATTATAGGCGTGTTAAAAAAATAACTTTAAACTATTGAGAAAACATTCCTAAATAATTAAAAAATAGTAAAAATTTGAAACTTCAAATTTGGTTTAAGAATTGGTGGGCTCACAATTTATTAAATTAATAGAAAAAAATCTTCACGTGGAATAATATATAGATTTGTCATGAAAGTAAATACATCTAAAGGGATAACCAAATTATTACTGAATAAATGAAATTTCAAAATTGAGAACCGAGAAATGTAAGAGGTCAAAATTGAAAAAAACAATTTTCTGTGATATTGAAAATTAAAATTTTGCAGTAACGCAGAATAACCATCAAAGCTAAAATAAATATTAAAATTTCAAATTGGAAATGTTGGAATCGAAAATTGTTGGGGAAGGATGATAGAGAAGCTCTTAAAATCTTCCAAAATTATTAGAGAATCTACCTTTCAGTTTGGAAGAAATCATAAATTTTATAAATTAGTAAAAACACCAAATAGAAAATAAGCACAGGAAAGCGTGGAATCTAACACCGGCGGTCAAAGAAAAAAATGTTTAAAAGGTTTGTTGGGGGAGAGAGGGAAATTTGTCCTTTAAGTTATTAGAGTAATAGATGAAACTTTATCATGTTTAGGCAAACATTACGTTTGTTTGTGCATTCAGTTTGGGTGTTAGGTAAATATTTTTCGTATATTTAATTTATTTTAATTTATTGATTGCGGTAATTGCCTTGGGATTTCTATAGTTCGTTCAAGATTGTACAAGGAGAAACTTTATAAAGGTTGGTTTCTGGATGTTTAGTATCCTAGTTTGATATAATAATAATAATAATAATAATAATAATAATAATACTTAGCACCACGTCTTACTACCCTTTCGAGCTATACACTTAAGCCATAACTACGCTAGTGGGTTAGGAATTTGGAAGGTTGAATATATAGTAAATGAACCCACATTTGCATGGAGGAAGACTGAAAAATCATTTGGAAAAAACCACACCCAGTTCACCTGAGTGAGATTCGAACCTCGATCTCCCCATTTTTGGCAGTCAAACTCAACACGTAACTAGCGGGTTAGCTAACCACGCCACCGAGGGGGTAATAGTTTGATATAATTTTGATGCAGCTTACTCACTTACCCGTGTGAAAAATGTGTCAAACATCTAATATATACATATATATTATCTGTTTGACACATTATATAATATATATATATATATATATATCTATTAGCTGTTTGACACATTATATACATATTTAAGGGAGAGTGGAAAACCATTCATTAGGAAACATCCTCATTGCACTCAACTGGGATTTAAACTCTGACCTCTCCATCCATTAATTGGTAAACCAGTATAGATAAGCTTTAGGTTTAGCTTTCTTTCTCACCTATAAGAGTGATTTTTTTTAGTGGATCTAAAAATGTAATCCTCTTGACTCTTGCAAATAAAAGACAGATATAAAGTAAATAGAACAGATCGAGACAGATATGTGCTGTCAACTAAAGTTGTTGACTTTGACCAATAAAAGAGATAACTGTATTTTCAGGACGTAAAACTGCTGAAATAAAATAAGAAGCAGTTAATATTTAAGGGCGTGAAATTTCTTACTAAAGTTTTTTTCATCATATTTGATACTCTGGCACTAAAATACGCTTCCCTTTATTTCGTTGACCAAGCATAACGTAACTCTGTTTTAACTACTCACTACGTACGTATGTCCATTTGTCTGGAATCTAGATGGTTGTTCCTTGATCACTGTTAAATCCATCGGTCAATTTTAGCGAAATTTGACTGGGGCATTTTTGAAACTATGCCACGGACAAGTATTGTACTCAGACACTCAACACACAGGTTAAAATAGTTGCACTCTTTCTGGCAGGTAAAGTCCTTCAACACTAGGATCGCTGCGGTTAGTCCTATCCTCACCCAGCAGTGTCACTAGTGAAGCTCAGTGTTAAAAGACTCAAGCTGGCAAAAGGAGTGTGACTAAGCCCCCTTAAGGTAAGTTTGATTCTTACTTTTCTGTGACCTAGGCCGAACAATGTATGTACAAGGTTTCTTAAATCTAATTATTAATTTCAATATCATGGCCTCTTAAATGTTTTTTTTGCTTAACTGTTCATCTAAAATGATATGGATTTATGTGAACAATGATTATACTCTCTGAATATAATGTTCTATGGTATTATTTTTATCCAATTTAAAAATGTCAAACTCAAATGCAAGGAGAAATTATAGGTGATATTTTAACTTCAAACACAAAGATGCATCTTATGAGTGTGGTAATGATAATAACACGACATAACTCTTAAATTGGTGTACTGTTAATCTGGCCACTTTGGTATGGATTATAAGATAGTGTCGTAGTACAGTCCGTCAATCTAAGACTGTTACCTTTCAGGGTAGACGGAGTGTACAAAGCATTTTTAATGGTGGGATCAAGGTCTAATGTTCACGGAATTTACCACTGTATAATTGTTTTAGTAAAAAACTACAGCAGCCCTTATAAACAAATCAATAAATGTTATTTTTAGTATTATAATAAGTATTGCTATTAACTTTTTTTTCATGCTCCATGCCTTACTAGCCGTCCAAGCTATATGCATATATACACTAATATATTAAGTATGAGAAATGAAGAGTTGAGAAGAAATGTAAACGTGTTTGTAAGGATAAAGTGTTTGTAGTTATTTTGGAAAAAAATCTCACTACGTCAGGTTGAGATCAGAACCCCAACTTATCTGCCACTATGAAATGCATGTCTACCAATGCAGGCTATTTATTTACTATTGTAAATACTAAAATTGATTTTATAGGTAATTTTTAGTGCTTGGGAGATTACTTTTAGTGGACCTTAAATATTTAATGGCTTTCATTTTTACTTTCAAGATTTTTTTCAAGCGTTCATGTCACTACCAGAAACTATTTCTCCCTCCACGTTCCAGACCACGCCAAGAAGTGCTGGAGGGATTATTTATTACATGGTGGTTCATCTTCCTTCTTATAAAATAATAGTTATCTCCCTAAAATACATCAAAAATGTAAAAGAGTTCGACAAGTACACTAGCAATATATACCTCCCCAGATAACTTTAACTAAAAATTCGTAGTTGCCC
The DNA here is from genome assembly GCA_902151445.1 of Timema monikensis. Classification (NCBI taxonomy): domain Eukaryota; kingdom Metazoa; phylum Arthropoda; class Insecta; order Phasmatodea; family Timematidae; genus Timema; species Timema monikensis. The sequence continues at coordinate 82,982 of CABFVZ010003026.1, forward strand.
CTGCTAAAAAAATACAACAGAAAACTAATATTAAGAATAAAATTATCTAAAATGTACATTATGTTGCTAATATAAGGATCATTCGAAATATTTTGTAACTACAAAAGAAGTGATATATAAATGTCTTCACGTGCACAAAGTTATTAATAATTCCAATTTTTTAAGATAACTAGCTCAGCACAACACCACAAAATAACAATTATGAGCACTTTTTAATAAATATATATATCAAACAAAATCATGGCTGCAGTTTTATTTTTATATAATATATGAATTAATTTACAAATCCAAACTAATTGATATCAATAAATCATGAAAAGTATAATATCTTATGTCAACAAAAACAAAATAGTTACTTAAAATAGTTTTACATCTAATGTAAATACTACAAATAATTTTCATTTTGCTAGTAATTCAAAACTTTTATAATACTAAAAAATATATATAATAGACAAATTACAAGAAAATTAACATATTCTTAATGAAAATTCTTATCACAACACACATTAAAATTATGTTACCTTCTCTCTCTCCCTCTCAACACAAATACCGATACATTTTCTCTATTTCAAACCTCCCTTTACCTTAACTTATTGGGATAATTAGTACATATGTATCCAACCCAAATGGGTAGTGAGATGCAGTGCTAATAATCCCTAACTAATATTTTTTTTATTTTTTTATTATGTACTCTCTAAGGAACAAATAGACATGAGGTATCTTGCTCGAGTCAGTAGCGCGTTTGTTTACTCAACAAGGGGTGTCTGTTTCTGATCACGGCACCACCAAAAAATTCTTCAGTGGTAGAATTAGGGCATTTTATTTCAAATGTTAAATTAACTTTCAGAAGACATTGTGATGTGTGCTTTCTACTTTTTATATTTTGCATATGGGAGGGACATGACATCCAGTTCAGTCGTCTGTATGTAGACTATTCGTTGCTCTGGCAGCACATAGTTTTACCCAGGGGACACCTATGGAGGTTTTCTACACGTCGTAACCGCACTGAGACAATGTGATGATAGTGATTATGAAGGTGTGAGCCAGTGGGAGTCTTAAACCTAACTTAAGGCTAATTTGCCAAAACCTGGAGACCGTTGGATTTATTCCCCTTAAGATAAACATATACATGGTACCAGCTGGGAGTCGGAGCCATGTCTCCTAGGTTCATAGCCAGGTGGACTGACCAGTACACCATGGGGCTAGTTTGTTCTACAATTCGATTAGATGGTAAATCATGATCTGATAATTGGTTTCAAAAATTTCATAGTATTTACCGTTGATATTTAAACTAGTTAGGTATACCTTTATTTTATTTCTCTTTGCCTTTAGGAGAGAGGAAGTAATATGACTGTACAAAATATTTAATTTGAAATTTTGAGGGATTCCAATGTTTAATAATACCCTGAAACCAAAAAAGTGGTATTTGCATTGCTGTTTGTCTGTTCGTATGCCGATGTGTATGTGATTCGGCCTAGTGCCGAAACAATTTTTACAATAGGCTAAGATATAAGATAATAGTTTTTTCATGAATTCCCTTACAGCATTGTTCCACAAATTTTTTAAGTTAACGACACACCTGCTTACATTATTGCGGGACATTGCTATGCTCTTGATAAGCACCGCGGCAACAGAAAATTAACTATGCACCAGGTCCTATGGTTGTGGAGTGGATCAGAACTTAGAAAGTATAGAAACAATAATTCTTCGAGAAACTTCAAAAGTTACAGGATTATAGGTTGAAGCTATTTTTCTGTGCAAACTTGTTTAACATTTGGAAACATTTCTTTTAAAACATTATTAATTTGTGTAAACCAAAATTATAACCTTTCACTAAAGATTTTGATGATGTCAAATGTATTAAAATATTAGTAGGTATAAGTTAATATAAAGTACAAATATCACATGGCTTCCGCTCATACCAACTCTAATTTTGATAATATTCACACAACTCTTTAAGGTACCAAAAACTTATAATTGCAAAGCTGTAGAGCTATTAGAAAAAAGTAAACTTTTTTCGAAATTTTATTTTTAGAAAACCGATAGTTTCCGAACTACAAACAAATGTATACAACTGAATGGAGGTCTGAGAAATGGGGATTTAAAAATTTACGGAACTATTGCATTCTAATTAATAGGAACACTCTTTTAAATATAAACTATAAAATTGGGGAAAAGGCTTTTGAAATTTATGAAACTACTAGAAATGATAAACTATTTCTTGATAAGATAGAAATGTGAAGTTGTTTATAAAAAACTAAAAACCAGTGAAAACACAGTCAATAGATACCAAAACAAAGGTCTTTTTAAAAGGAGTTGACAAAGTGTAGTAATTACATAGTCATAAATTGAGATAAAACTTATTCCTAACTAGTTATGACGGTACAATTAAAATAAATATATACGACCATATTCTAGCGTGATGATCTGTGATGTTCTTTTTTTTTTTACCGATATGCATGTGTAACAGTGTATCTTATTTAATTTGGGCTTTATATAAAAATGTGATATTTTCATATTTTATTTTTGTATTATTATTATTATTATTATTATTATTATTATTATTATTATTATTATTATTATTAGCCCCGCGTTTTACTACCCGTTCGGGTTATACGCACTTACGCTAATGTGTAATGGTAGGGTGATTGTGAGATGAAATGAAGGACCAACAGTTTAACGTAGGAATCCGAACCACGGTGGAGGCCTGGCATTCCCCACATTCACAAGATGTTTTATTTTTGTAGAACATCTATTAGTCGTTTTATGAAAAATAGAGATATCACGCTCCAATCGAAAAATGCTAAGTGAAGCACTAAGAATTGCCATGTCCTTACTATTACTACAATATTTCTATCTTTGGATTTCAAGTTGAAATATCTCTTATATTTTCTCCTTGGATTTGAAGTTGATATTTATCCTTGATGATGAATTTAGACAGACAAAAATTAATATTATTTTCAATAGAACATCATCTTCTTAAATAGTAAACGTGGCTCACAGCGTTTGAAACGGCCCTTTGACAATACATGTCAAAATTTAAAAAAAAATCGTCCTATGTGTTTTATCGATTGATTAGAAATTTAAACATAAATTAATTAAGGTGGGGATTTAGGAAACGCGAGAAAAGGTAAGTATTTTTGCATTTTTTCTTATAGCTAAGCATTTTATTTGTCAAAATAAATAATATATTGCTTCCGTCCGAACATAAGAGTTTAATTGTATTCACAAGGTAACCTCAACATTTCTTGAATATCTGCCAAAGGTGTCCTTTTCACCCGTCACCTATATTCACACCCTAAGTTGAGCTTTTAGATTAAACATATCTTGAGCAACCACAATTTTGCAACAGTTAACGACGATACCTGGGTGTTAATTTTCGGGATAAAGCATGTTGCATTTTACCTTATCAACAGATAACACCTCCCCTCTTCCTCTGACGAATTTCACAGTCACTATACTAATTGCACCTTGAAAAATATTTACTTGCTTTCTAAAATTACCTTTACTTGTTTCTTATTCTATATAAACACTATGGATTTTTTTTATCTACATCCATACAGTAAAACACCTACAGAACATTTTCCGGACTAAACCAGATAGCCTATGTTGTAGACGATATATAAAACAATACTTTTACAGAAAACTACTTCATGAAAAAAAAAATAGAATTTTGGTGATACTGTTGGATTATGTTTAGTATTATTTAATAATATATAGCTTAAGTTCAATATTATATCTTTAAAACTCGCTGAATAAAATGTAACTTCACTAACATGGGAAATCCTATATTGAGGTGCCGTTACGTCACATGTATGCAGCATCCTTACCCAATAGAGTATTATTATTATCATTATTATTATTATTTACTGTGCATGCATAGTTTGGCCTAGGTTCCTGGAATGTCCTTGACCAATTTCTTTAATATTGGTCAACGCATTTGACAGCTATCGCAAAATAGACATCCATAAATACGTACAGACGAAATGCTGAAATGCTGGTCAAGTTGAAACAGAAATTCCTAAGCTCAGTCAATTATTTCGTTTCGCAGATTTTACGAACTGTGATTGTCTCAAGTTCTACGTAAAGGACCGACAATACTTGTGTGGTCTACCTACCATACCCATTTATTTTTAAAAGTAATTAAAAATCAATATATCAATTATGTAATCGTAATTATAATCAAATAGAATTATGAATATTGGAACTAAAAGCACATGAGCTTATTTTAAGGTAGGGCAAATAATCTCCTCTGTTTAGTTATATGATTAACGAATAAACACGCCCAATGTATTTATTTATCCCTATAATTGAAACTTTGTTATTTTGTTTCAATTGATTTCTGATAATTATTTACCTCTTGTGTTTTAATTAAAAACTAATCTGTTGTTGACAACACCAATTAGTTGAATTGATTGAATTAATTTTAAAACCAGTCAATAAAATGGCTCAAAATTAATGTTTTAGTATCATTTACAAAGTAAATTTTGTCAATAAAATGTTTCATTATATAATAAAATACGTTTATTTACTCAAATCATATATGTGCTGGTCAATTGAAATTAAATAAATTATTACTTAGCAATATACCGCTCAAAAATATATAAATACATTTTGTGTTAGTTTAATTTTGGTATTTCGATTTAATTTTAATTCATAGACTTATTTAAAAGATTATATTTTAACTAAGACAAAATACAATAATTATTTATTGTTAGTTTTATGCATTATGTCTTATAAGCTATCACTGGTTGTAGCAGAGCATATTTTAACTAGCCTCAAGGGATAAGGATTGTTAAGGTATAATATAGAACTAAATTCTACACGTTAGTTTAAATAAAAAGACAAATTCAAATATTTATAGCTCAGGACATTGATTAGAACACGGACTAAATGTAAAGATTATCTAGTTTGATTTATGGGAGACCGGGGGATCATAGATCAACTTCTTAGCAGTAATGAAGGCGTGTTTTTTAAAAGTGGATTCCCACACTTCCAGAAAATATATGTACATTTCCACTAAATTGTTTAGTATACATACCTACACAATTTATTTTAAAGCCCATCTTAATACCCGTTCGGGTTATACACTCATGTACTAATTACGCTAATGTATTAGAAATGAGGAAGTTAAATTTATAGGAAGTGTTTCAGCATTTGAGTGGAGAGATAGTGAAAAACAGTTTGCATAAAACTACCCTCATTGCACTTGTATGGAATTCAAACCCTGATGTCCACGTTATTGCAATAAAGTCTATTAAGATAGTAATGCCTTAGACCATGCGGCCACCGAAGCAGGTCCATACCAATGTTAAATTTAAATACGTTCATCCCAGAACGGGTAGTAGGACGTGGTGAAAATAATGATCATAAAGGTATAACTTTTTTTTATAAAACCCCTGTTTCACAGATGCGGGTTCCGTTTATTATTTTCACTTCTACAAGTAATTAAATTTCTACTAATTTTTTTTTAACGTCTGCTAATGACACTTCACAACACAAAACATGTAAGCAAACAAAGAGAAACCACCCCTTTAAGCCCCACAGGTGTGTCCTATCAAACACAGAGTGCACACGCCTACCAACCGCACATGGCGAGGTGAAGACAGAAGGTTAGCCACTACAAATAGAGGAAAGCCAAAACAAAAAACTCCATGAGGTCTTAATTGCGTTTAGTGGAATATTATAATAGGTATTATTTTACTTATTTTTTTAACACCGTGTCTTACTACCCGTTCGAGTATGTACTAACTACATTTATGGTTTATAGGGATTAATAAGGCTATATTTTAAAGGAAGTGTACCAGCATTTGCGTGGATAGATGGTGTAAAACCATTTCGGAAAAACCTCTACTCAGTACACCTGACAGGGATCAAACCCCAATCTCCCCGTCATCAGCAGTCTAGTCTACTGTGCCTTAGACAATGTGGGCACCGAAGCAGTAATTGTTTTATTAAATATATTTTTCATTTTGAGTATTTCACGCTCATTTTTTGAACTGACTGATTAGTGGAGTGTCGTGAAGTGTTGACAAGGGAAGTAATAATAATAATAATAATAATTATAATATTTAGCACAGCGTCTTACTACCCGTTCAGGTTATACGCTTTAAGTACTAATTACGCTAATGGATTAGGAATTGGGAAGGTTGAATTATAGGAAGTGAAACAGAATTTGCGTGGAGGGAGAGTGGAAAACCATTTAGGAAAAACCACCCCAGTTCACCCGACCGAGATTCGAACCTCGATCTCCCCGTCTTCGGCGTTCGAGCTCAACACGACTAGCGCGTTAGCCAACTACGCCACCGAGGCGGGTGACAAGGGAAGTAGAGTTAGTTGAAACACACTCATTAATTGGGGTTTGAGTGATAATGTTAATTCTTTAACTGTGAGGTGAAATAATGTGGCTGGTTATATCCAACCATAAAGCTGGAGATATCTGACGATGTATTGCCTAGATAAGCCCAACTGGGTTTGGATGTGATTGGATTATGACGAGTTGTTGTCACATGTGTTTACTTTTTCTGTCTAAGCACTTCACGTCTTACCTTTAGTTTGAGCTATACTTTTATGTACTGATTAAGCTAATGATTTTTAGAGATTAGAAAGACTATATACTATAAGAAGTGTCCCCTCATTTGCTTCGAGGGAGAGTGGAAAACAATTTGGGGAAATACCACCCTCAGTGCATCTGGCTGAGATCGAACCCTGATCTCCCCATCCTCGGTAGTTTTGTCCAACATGAAAGTAGCACGTTAGACCACGTGGCCAACGAAGCAGCTTACGTGTTTACTGTTCTTCACTTCACACGCAAATGTATTAATCAAGAGGAAGATAAATTATTAAAATAGTTTTGTGAAGCGTAAGTTGTGAGTCACAATGGTGACAAATCGATTCAGAGACCGACCACTTAGTTGATTAAAGAAAAAATCTGCGGAAAATACAATGGACCAAATGGACCATTGTAACAAATATGAACAATTTTTAAAATCCATTAGTTATGTAGAAAAAGCCGCTTTGCTCACTGGGAGCTCCGCCCCCCAAACTGCCAGTGGTTTTTTTTCCAAGTGGATGTAAACTAAAGTAATTCCAGAGCCGTATTTTGATAGGTCTTACCGTTTAGACATAAGAGACCTCCAAAGAATGGTCCGCACTACCTTTAAGGTTGCTCCACTATTTTGAATTTTTTTCAGGGGTTAAGAATTAAAATTTTTCTTTTTATGGAATTTTCTCGTTGGTTACAGGCTAGAAGCTATAAGTTTGCCAAAGTTCATGTTTCTAGATCATCTGGAAGTGGATAAACATTAATTTCATTGAGTGATTCAGCCATGTGGCTTTGTAGTAGTACTCGCTTTGCTCGTTGGGGGCTCCACCCTCAAACGCCCAGGAATTTTCTTTGTAAGTGTATGTAAACTAATGGAGCTCCAGAGCATATTTTTGATAGGTTTTACAGTTTAGAAACAAGAGACCTCTAAAGAAAAGTCGGGGACGCGGCAGTTGGCCTAAAAGGCATTTCAAATTATGGGGACTTTTGACAACTTATTCCGAAAGGCAAAATGAAAGTGGACATTTTTTTTT